>CATQFL010000233.1:0-23369 GCA_956483635.1 Panzeria rudis
TATATATATATATATATATATATATATATATATATATATATATATATATATATATATATATATATATATATTATATATATATATATATATATATATATATATATATATATATATATATATATATATATATATATATATATATATATATATATATATATATATATATATATATATATATATATATATATATATATATATATATATATATATATATATATATATATATATATATATATATATATATATATATATATATATATATATATATATATATATATATATATATATATATATATATATATATATATATATATATATATATATATATATATATATATATATATATATATATATATATATATATATATATATATATATATATATATATATATATATATATATATATATATATATATATATATATATATATATATACTGTTATGTGTTGCTACTGTTTTGTGTTGCTTACTGCTTTATTTGCATGCACCCGATTTTTGGGAATAACTTCTAAAATCAAGCCTGAGTAATTTTCCTTTAATTCCAACTAAAATAGATTCATACATACATACATATATAATAAATAACTGTTCAATTATGGACAATAGTACACATGCTGATAAATGTATGACTCCAAAATTATTTAAATAATAAAATAAGTTTAAGAAACTAGAACCCGACTACTTAAACATTGCGCTTTGAAAAGTACAAAATAAGAAGGTATCTGTGGTCGTATGCCACCTAGTCCTAAGTATTGTTTACACTACAGAACATTTTACAGCATATCACACTTAGGACGAAGAAGCATATGACCACGGATACTTTCTTCTTTACTTTAAAAGCGCAATCTTTCAGTTATTTAAACTTATTTTTTTATTATATACATACATACATATGTAGGTTATTCCAAGGCATATTTATTTACTTAATTAAACTCTTGAGGAAGGATTTTATCTTCTTGGTATATTAGAATGCGGCTTCGCTGAGTAAGTTGCCTGCATAGCAGGCCTTCGGACGGGCTTAAGGATTTTTTCCTCTCTGTATATCTAAAAGCGGCTTCGCTGAGTACAGTTTTCTCTATACCCGGCCTTCGGGCGGGCTTCAGGGGTTTTTTCCCGGTATATCGAAAAGCGGCTTCGCCGACTAAAGATTTGTGCATAACCGGCTTTAAGCCGGGCTTAAGGATTTTCTCCTCTCAGTATGTCGAAAAGCGGCTTCGCTTAGCAAAGATTTTCTGTCTAGCCAGGCTATAGTACTGCACAAGGATTTTTTTCTCAGAAAGCCGTTATTTGACAAACGTAGAGAAGGAGACCAATAAGACCGCCCAAAGAGAAAATCGTATCTCAACGAAAGTGCTTTTCCATCCACCGGGAGGAAAAAACTTTAAAGGCCGGCTATGTGGAAAACTTTCCTCAGCGCAGCCGCTTTCCCATATACTGAGTAGAGATAAATCTGTAAGCCCGACCAAGGGCCGGCTACGCAATAATCTTTAATCAGCGAAGCCGCTTTTCGATATACCGGGAGGAAAAACGCCTTAAGTCCACCGAGTACCGGCTACACAGAAAGCTTTACTTAGCGAAGCCGCTATGCAAAAAAACTTTAGTCGGCGAAGCCGCTTTTCGATATACCGAGAGGAAAAACCCTTAAGCCCGGCCGAAGGCTAGCTATGCAGAATACTTTACTCAGCGAATCCCCTTTTCGATATGCTAAGAGAATAAAATCCTTCCTCAAGAATGCCCGAAGGCAGGTTATATTGGCAAGAGCTAACTTTTATGTGCACACTAAAACAAATTAAAAAAAAAATATAACAATTTAATTGATATATAAGACCATAATGGCTTTATTTCTCAATCAATTGAGAAATAACGCCATATGGTCGTATTTCTTAATTGATTGAGAAATAAGGCCATGTGGCCTTATTGAACATGGCTTTATTGTACTGCACCATAAAAATCACCGTGATTTTAAGAACAGGCCAGCATAATATCTAAAAGCAAAAAGTTTACAATGTCCATAAAGTTTTCTTAACTAGATCAAGACACATCAGTAAGGTATACTTGGAGCGGATCCATTGCAACAAATCAACAATTTCGTTAAAAGTAATTTAAAAAGCATAGCAAAATACGAGCGAGAAAATTAAAATCACAGTGTATTGGATGCTTGCATAGATCTTATCGATGGACCCTTATCAAGACGAAACATTATATAACCAATAAGTTAACATTATTTACTATAAAAACTGCATACATAAATAATTACATACATATTTAATTATTTACTAAAAATAGCTTTTGCAAACGATTTTCTACAATTATTTTAAAATTGGAATGCAGATACATACTTATATACTACACATACTGACATAACTAGGACTGTACAATTTTTCCGGCCAAGCTGGCTAACGGAGTTGCCTAAATAAATTAGCTGGTTAACCGGTTTAGCTGCATTGACCGGCTTACCTGGTTTAGCCGGCTTATGTCCGTAATTTTATCAAAAAGATAATAACTATTTGTTAAAATTACGGAGATTAACAAGGTAATATTGATAACGGTTAAGCCAGTTAAAGGGTTAATTTTGTTTTCACTGTTTGACGATTTACAATACCCGGATAGTGCAAATTATAATAAAAATTTTGTGATCGTATACCTATAATATTATATCTTAAAATTTAGCCGGTTAAACCAGCTAAGACGGATACGCTAGCCCAGTTATATTAGTTAAGCCGGCTGCTTAACCAGCTAATTTATGTAGGTAACTTTTTTAATCGACAAGCCAAATTGACATATTTCACAATGTGAGTTTTGAGTTAATAATGCAGAATTAATTGTCGTTTATGTTTATCTTATGTAAAAGAATTAATACAAATATCTTATACATACATACAAATATGTACATATATTAACTTCCTGAGGAAAAAACATATTTTATATTTTTGTTGTGAGTAAATTAAAAACTCGTTTTCTGTAAATTTTTTTTATTTATGCCACATTTGAAGAGCATGTGCGATATTTTTATACGAAACAGTGTGCGTAATAGCTCATTCGAATTGCGTATAGGCGTCTTGTAGTCTAGAAACCATACCGGAATAAAACTTTATTTGTTCCTCAATAAGTGATTTCAGAGTTTGTTTCAAATGATTTTCTCGTTCCATTCTGAAATGTGACATTTCAGCAATAACGGCATATGAAATAATGTCAGTGCGTCGATTGACATCTGCCATTTGGGAGTTACTCATCTTTTGTTCCGCAGCAAGACGTTCGCATTCTTTTCTCTTTTGCATAGCTCCTTTATGAGTTGATAAAATGTCCGGAAAGCTACTTAAAATTCCCCTTAAAAGAAAAATTAAAAATAACATAGATATATAAGAACACATTTTCAAAATTTACATATATTTTAGCATAAAATATAGTAGTACAAGACATATCTATTTATTTATTTATGTAAGTACCAGAGAGTGACATGGATTTCCATTATTAATACTCATAATTTTTCTATGCTCAAACAAATATTTTCCCAGCGGGAAAAGGTATTGATAAACGAGAGAGTAATGCCCAGAATGTATAATATTTCATTCCAGAATTCATTATTGTTATATTTTTAAAAGTTATATGTTTAAATTAAGATATGTTCTTAAATGATGATGAAATAAATTACATATACCTAGGGTTGGATTTCCCTTTTGAGACACCAGCCACTAAAAACGAGGACATTTGGCCAAAAAACAAAGAGGACAATAGTTTTATAAATAAATATGTAAATGAAAAAATAAACATTTTGCAATCAAAATATGTAATGTCGTATCATTTGAAATAACAACGACAATACAGTGCTACCAATGATTCAATTGTCTAGATGTAAGACCGAATTTACACGATGAAATATTTTATGAAATTAGTTCCATTTTGTTGGCAAAAGATGTAGAGAAACAAAAGGGATAGGAAAAATGGCATAACTTCAATTTCTTGAAATTGTTGTATACATATCAATCGTTGACATTTTTATAATGAATAATTGTCAAAAAAATTTGTTGGCAAAAGGTGTAAAGAAACAAAAGGGATAACTTAAATTTCTTGAAATCTGTTATCAAATCTTTGTATGCATATCAATCGTTGGCTTTTTTATAATGAATAATTGTCAAAAAAGTTGTATGGATACGTAGCAACTTTAAAATAGAATTGAAAAAATGTTCACGAAAAAAATTGGGGAAGCATCTACTACACTAAAAAAATATCGTTGATTCCGATACGCTTAATGAATTTAAATTAAAGGTATAATAAATAAAACTTAAGTTTAGCTATTTTTTGTTATTATGTATACAGCATTACAGGCATAGAAGTTATTAGTATGTTGTAAAATCAATATTAATAAGATACGTAATTAATTTTTTTGAACTGATTCGGTATAAGTCTGAAATTTATTATTTCGGCTTTTTAGTTCATTATGTATTTGAATTAATGTAAATTCAAATTATTATTAAAAGTGGAATGTTCGAATATTCAATCAGATTATCAGAACGGATCAATACTGCTGATTGCGGTAGGCCGCTACACCGTCTCATCAGCGTTCTTATTCACTTTTACCACTTATGAAGGTGGATGCTTTTTATAAGGAAACATCAGCTATTTAACCAGCTTTTTTCTCGAAATAGAATACAAGAGGTTTTCTGTAAATTCTTACATAGCCGAAGTCTGATCTGTATGATTTAAGCGAACACTCACAAAAGCTCTTATTCTTTTTTGTTTGCTTTAATGGGCATTTGTATCAATACAAACGTTCATAGCTGCTTTTACCTAGTTATTTGAGTGCCTTTAGTTGCAAACAGACAACATAGAAGTAAACATGCATATAACTGTTTTGCGCGGGACGATCGCATTAAATTAAATTTCAGACTAATACCTATTCAGCGCAAAAAAGTTTATGCGTTTTTGCTTCTCTGTTATCTGCTTGCAACTAAATGCACTCAAATAACTAGAAATGCAAAAAAAATATTTGCCATAAAATTCTACTGTAGGTCTTTTAGGACATTCAAGCTTCAAACTCAACCAGAACGCCAGAAACCATTCAAAACGCACATTGTGTTTAAGGTTAATTTTATACTTATTCACAATTAGAACGCGGCATAGCAAATCTTGTAAGCCTTACGAGTATTTGTTCGATCGTGCTATGTTGTCTCCCAAACCCGAATTGGTGGTCTGGAATGCATCTAGTACCATTCAGTATGGGTGTTAGCTTTCTCATTAGTAGCTTCTCAAATAGTTTTGACGTGTTAGACAATAGGCCTATAGGATTCCACATTCGTATGATCTTTGCCTGGCTTAAGTATCATGGTAATAAGCGAAACCTTTCATTTTGCGGGATAGCATTTGAGGCGCAAAATACGGTTTTTGCAGTACAGGGTAGCTCTAAGAGAATTTGATTACTTATATTATCGGCGCCTGGAGCTTTTTTCGAATTTAATCCCGCAATACAGTGTTCAATCTGAAGAATATTGAACCACAAGCTAACATCAGGTACAGCCAGTACTGGTGGCAACTCAACTATAGTATAAGACGTATTTGGAGTAAGTACTTTCTGGAAGTGGTTTACAAATAGAATACCTTTTTCAGCGTCAGTTCTTTCCCAGTCTCCATTCGAACATCACAATGGAGGCTTGTATATTACCATCCTTTTGCGGCCTTTGGCTGCTCGCCTTAGCGAATAATCTGTTTGTGGTTTTGCGTTGATGCCATTCAGAAACTTTTTAAGTGAAGCAGTTTTTTGATATTCTAGTAGTGATTTAAGCTGTGTCGTACATTCCTTCAGCCTAGATTTTAGCTGAGGGGATGTGTAGCGTTGCCATTCTCTACGAACTCTTTTTTTTTTTTTTGATTAAAGCCGTTCTAAATCTGCTGAATAGATTTTATTATATCTCACCTGGAAATTTGTAGTAGTAGCATTCAGAGCAGCTTGCTTAAAGTTTGCCCAAGTCGAATTCATAACAGGTGGCGTTATCAGCACAGCTGATTGTTCAAGGAACTGCCAAACTTTCCTTATAAACTTTTTTATTTAAATAAATTGAAACCATTTTAATGTGAATTTGTTCTGACAATTGCTTGAACAAAAAAGTTGCTTTCGCCGATAACTATACCTTATTGATATACCTTGGATTTGCCTCAAACATTCTAATAGACTCACCTATGTCAGCAGGCGTTTTTAATGGAATATTTTCTGTGCAATAAACACTCAAATATTTTTTGTATTTGAACCAATTAATACGTTTGGTTGTCATCGTTAAATCACAAGTGGGTGAAGAAGTTGTATGTGAATATGTAGTGACAAAACAAGATGCTTCAACTTGGATCATTTCGCTGGGCACACCCTTTACTACTCCAAAATCAATAACATCAGGTATGTTTTGGCGATCTGTTCGCCAGTTAGTTGGCTCTCCATCGATACAACATTCAACCGAGCGATGCCAGAATGAAGATTTTACCTTAATTTTGAAGATTTTTTAGTCAAAATAAGATTTGAAGATCTTTTTCCCAAAATGAAGATTTTTTGAGTTTAGTTACTTAACACTTATTATTGTCACACGGCTTCTATAAATTTATTAAATAAATTTACCTATGTAAGCTAAAAGAATAAAGTACTCTAGAGATTTTCCATTTGCTAATTTATAAAGTATATAGTTATTATGTATCTATATAGAAATGTATCATGGCGTTCTTTAGTACAAAAAAAAATACCTAGAAACATTTTCCAAATTTAATTGATGACACTGAGGTTCAAAATTTAGATGACGAATTCAAATAGCTCCACCGCATATTAATAAATATTTAGAAAATTTAGAAAACGTTACTGCGGAAGACTTTTGGCACACAATCTCAAAATACTAGAGCAGTTAGTGAATTAATGATGAAACAGAGCTGGGGCTAAATGAGTTTTTCCATACAAATTGGCAGTAATCATACGCCGTAAAAAGCAGTCATGAGATAGAATCTATTTTATTTTGAGAACGTTTTTTCTCATTCACTCAGTTTTAGCCACTCATCCTCTCAACAAAGTTCCGTGTTTTAAGAAAATTGCATACAATTTTCTTACGAAATATAAGAACAAAAAATATAAACAATAATATGAGATAATTTTGAAGCTACTGCCATCGATTTAGTTTTGGGCCTGTTTATTTGGCAGCGTTTTTGCCTGAAGTTGCAGACTTAGTTCTGTTTCATCATTTAGTGTTTCCAAAGCTGTAGAAATTTTCATTAAATTAAATATGTCTAGTTAATTCATCTGCAAACGTTGAACGGATATTTTCAAAAGTAAATTTAAATAAAAAGAAATACAGAAAGAGATTAACAAATGCAATCCAAATAAGTAAATTAAATAAAAATTACGAATTTTTATGCACAAAAATATGAGTAATGGGGTATTTGTTATCGAGCTAATTCAAGCTAAATGTTGTATTGTTTATTTTGTAAAATCATAAAATTTGTCTAAGCAATTTCTTGTTTTAAAATTATAAGATAATTGAAATAATAGCAAATTTTTACGATTTTACAAAATAAACAATATAACTAACATTCAGTTGAATCGGCTCATAGTTGTGTAAAATGGTTTAGAAAGAAATCAGAAATTTTATACTTTTGGTACTAGAAATTTTTTTCTGCACTGCAGTTTCACGAAGATTTTGAAGAAGCTTCTTTGAAGTCAATAAAAAGAAAAAAACCAAACCGACGACAAAATTGAAAAGATGCGTTTAATGAGTCACAAATTGTTGCCAAGTTGCATTCACTGAATCTACAATGTAAAGATTTGAGTTGTTGCAATAACTTTTGAACAGTTACAGATTTTCAAAACCATTTGAGAATTTTGTATAAGTTTCAAAGCCTACTGTACTTATTTTTGAAAATTATTTGCATATTTGTAAACTCTCAAATGGTTTTTGAAAGTCTGTACATAGATGAGGGGCTAGTAACTGTTCAAAAGTGTGTTTGAAGCAGTGTTCGAAAATAAACCGAACGTTATTTTGTGTACTGTATACACAAACAGAAACGAAATCTATTTTTTTAGTGTTTGTGTATATTTACACAACCCGAACACAACACATAACGATTTTTAATGCAAGTAACAAACATGTAGCGTTTTGTTTTTTGTCAAGAAACAGTACAATTGTAGTGGTTGAGTACTACGTACATTATATTTTAGCGTTTTATAGTGTTCTTTTTTCATCATATACAACTACGCACTCAAGTATACATGCACGAGAGCCAAACGAATACTAATGCTAAATACACAAAATATACATTCAGAATAATGTGCTGTGCCAAACACAACGAAGTGTACTGTTTTTCAACGAAAAACAGAACCCTATTATATGGTCTTATCTTTATATTGAGTTTGTTAAAAACAGTATTTTCGTTGCGTACAAGTTCACTAACAGAAATACCGTTCTTCTCTTTTCATGTATTTCCTACACAATCACTATTTGCGTTTGTGTATTACAATATTCTACCGTACAGAACATGAAAGTACATTATATAAGGTAAATTTTCGAACACTGGTTTGAAGTCTACTGACGAGTTGGTAAAGCACCAATGAAATGCATATAGACAATGCTTAAACAACAGGAAATAAATTTCATCTAATATATTATAATTTTAACATAAGTAACCTGTTTGAATTGAATTTTGGGTGTCGATGTTTAAATATTACTTTTTATATACATATGACATAGGTATGTATAGAAACTTTAATATAATTATCAATCATGAATTACATTTATATTACACATAAACATTTTTTGAAGATCTTTTTTGTCTGAAATGAAGATTTTTTTCGAAGAATGAAGATTTTTCCCGGAAAATTTCTGGCACCACTGATTAAACGCACTTTATTTAGAAATTCTGTCAAACTAAACGCGTCCATTTGGTGTGATGAAACGAAATCCCCAGAACGTGTGAGTAGATAGGAACGATATGTCTGGGGGCAATTAAAATTTTAAAACTTGGGTAATTAAAATTTGAAATTTTAATTGTTAAATAAACAAAAGTGTAATTTGATACCCGTGGGGAAAAAAATGAAAGTGCCCTGTAGGCAAAATGTGTAAAGTGAAGATTGTGAAAAATTATAGTGTGGGTAATGCTTTTTGGTGTTAGATATTTTGGGTGTGGTTGTAATGGGGTGATATTGAGACATTGGGTAGTGAGTTTGGAGCTTTAAAGTATTTTCTTACTATAGACAATGTGGTTCTTATGGGGTCATATTGAGAGATTGGGTAGTGTTTTAGATTATATGTGGAAGTAAAGAGTGTAGACTATTTGGTGACAATGTCACCAAACTTGTAGATAAAAAAGTCGACGTGGGCTCCTACGGGGTTTATTGTGTCGCTATTATTATTTTTTGTTCTTGATAATTTTTTGTGGTGCTTGTGTTTACATTTACTTTGTGGATGGCTGTGGGTGCGTGGATGTGTGGGGGATGGGGGTGTGTGGATGTGTGTGGCTGTGGGTGCGTGGCTGTTTGTTTGTGTGTGTTTCTTTTTTCTTATCTTTAGATTTGTGAAGAATGTGTGTATGTCGTTTGAAATGTCCGTCTTGTTTATTTCTTGGGATAATAATTTGAATATTTGTTCTAGAGAATCATGTTTATTGCTTTGTTTATTCAGCTGCACATGTTTTGAGAATGAGTCATCAGTTGAAATGTCCGTCTGATTATTTGTTTTGCAGAATCATGTTTATGGCTTTGTTTATTCAGGTGGATGTTTTGAGAATGTGGTTATGGAAGTGTTAGAGGGGGTGTTAAGAATGTGGTTATGGAAGTGTTTGGAGGGGAGGGGGGGGTGTTAAGTTCCAATTAATATGTATGCATATACATACGTACATACAATAAGCGTTTGCTTATTGTTTATAATATTTTTTTATGTCAAACGGGGGTATTTTGTGGGGGTATTTGTGTAAAGTGAAGATTGTGAAAAATTATAGTGTGGGTAATGCTTTTTGGTGTTATAGACATTTAGGGTGTGGTTCTAATGGGGTGATATTGAGACATTGGGTAGTGAGTTTGGAGCTTGAAAGTATTGGCTTACTATAGACAATGTGGTTCTTATGGGCTGATATTGAGACATTAGGTAGTAAGTTTGGAGCTTGAAAGTATTGGCTTAGTATAGACAATGTGGTTCTAATGGGGTGATATTGAGCCATTGGGTAGTAAGTTTGGAGCTTGAAAGTATTGGCTTACTATAGACAATGTGGTTCTTATGGGGTCATATTGAGAGATTGGGTAGTGTTTTAGATTATATGTGGAAATAAAGAGTGTAGATAAAAAAAGTTGACTTGGGTTCCTACGGGGTTTATTGTGTCGCTATTATTATTTTTTTGTTCTTGATAATTTTTTGTGGTGCTTGTGTTTACATTTACTTTGTGCATGGCTGTGGGTGCGTGGATGTGTGGGGGTGGGGGTTTGTGGATGTGTGCGGCTGTGGGTGCATAGCTGTTTGTTTGTGTGTGTTTCTTTTTTCTTATCTTAAAATTTGTTAAGAATGTGTGTATGTCGTTTCAAATGTCCGTCTTGTTTATTTCTTGGGATAATAATTTGAATATTTGTTCTACAGAATCATGTTTATTGCTTTGTTTATTCAGCTGCACATGTTTTGAGAATGAGTCATCATTTGAAATGTCCGTCTGATTATTTGTTTTGCAGAATCATGTTTATGGCTTTGTTTATTGAGCTGGAATGTTTTGAGAATGAGTCATCATTTGATAACAAAATTTCATTAGTCATCACTTAGTTGTGTTGTATTTGAAATAAAAAAACAGTTGTTTTATTTTTTTTCTATGTATATAATTTTTATTAAATATATTTAAGTGATTAAAAAGTTTTAAAATTGTTAATTTTAAGACAATAATAATAATAATAATTTGTATACATAAATTATTTTAAACAAGATATTTCTTTTGTTAGTAAAAGAGCATTTCTTAATGCGCAAACACCATATGTATGATAATTATAATATAAATAATCGGGATATTTAATTTCCATTTGTTTAAAGTTGATGCATCCAAAGTCCTCGATGTTAAAAACTCCTTTTTTAAGTATTTTTTCTAGCCATTGTCTCTTTTCTTCTCCTTTAACTTATATTTTAGTGTACATTAGCTTTTAAAATCTTGCAGACGCTTTGAAATGTGACTGATCCATCATTCCACTTTAGGTGATGATAGTTCTTTGTTAACCAGTTTACTTCTTTGGCGATAGACATTTAAAATCAAAGGGTGGTTCCATAATCAAATTTATGTCTTCATTGTTGTTAAAAACGATCGCTACTTCTTTTGCGATGAAATCATTTGAATCGCTTTTGAATACTTGCATATCTATACAAACTATATTATCTTCCATATTGTTTAATTTATAACTTTTCGGACTTGTCCTTTTATGGGTACATACTCAATTATGCGACCATGAATAAGAATGCAGTAAGCTGATGTCTTTGAGGCAATATTTGTAGCTGTTTCAAATTCAATTTTTATATCAATTGGTCCGTTATTGAGCGATTCGTTTTGATGGCTGACATCTACTACAATAATCGGTACATTATTTTTAAATTCTTGAGCAGTTAGAAGCGGTTGAGATTCTCTCATGTAATAGCTCTGTTGAAATCTTAGAGACATATCATATAGAATTGCATAGCGTTCATTCTTAAATTTGATATTTAGGTCATCATATGGATAATATACTGAATTTAAATGTACTTTTAAATTTGTCAGGTCACAATGAATAAACTTATTTTCTTGTTGAAAAGCAATCAATACAAAACGGGGTCGTTCTCTACTTGCAGCTAATTTAACATTCCAGATATGACTTGTTCCTGTATTAAGTTGTGGATTAACATGACAATCCCAACTACGGAATGCCATCGGTATAGAAGCACCATTGTTAATAATGTTTATCATATTCAACTTGCTAAAATCAGATAATTGTACATGTGGAATTCTCCATGAGATGAGTGAAATTGAAAGTTTTGCGTTTTCCGTGGAAACGCTCGAGTGTACAAGATCTTCATCGTTCTTATTACGCAAGAGTATCAATTCATGTTTTCCATTTAGTATGACTTAGTTGTAGTCTTCAGCGAAACCCAAAAGCATTTTTAAGGGTACATAAAAGTTAAAATATCCATTAAAAAGTTTTAAATCATCAATTTTATTCCCGCCAGCATTCTGCATTACATTGCTTTCCGTTGATGATAAAGAAACCAAATTTTTTATGGTACTTTTACCTCCTAAATATCTTGTATGATCAATTTCAATACCATTAAGTTCATAACGAATTTCATCAAAGAGATAGCAACAATGTTGTTTTTTAAATTAAAGTTGTCTGTAGATGTGGAGGTTTTCTCATCTACAACAGATCCCTCAACATATATATATATATATATATATATATATATATATATATATATATATATATATATATATATATATATATATATATATATATATATATATGTATATATATATATATATATATATATATATATATATATATATATATATATATATATATATATATATATATGTATATATATATATATATATATATATATATATATATATATATATATATATATATATATATATATATATATATATATATATATATATATATATATATATATATATATATATATATATATATATATATATATATATATATATATATATATATATATATATGTATATATATATATATATATATATATATATATATATATATATATATATATATATATATATATATATATATATATATATATATATGTATATATATATATATATATATATATATATATATATATATATATATATATATATATATATATATATATATATATACATATATATATATATATATATATATATATATATATATATATATATATATATATATATATATATATATACATACATATATATATATATATATATATATATATATATATATATATATATATATATATATATATATATATATATATATATATATATATATATATATATATATATATATATATATATATATATATATATATATATATATATATATATATATATACATATATATATATATATATATATATATATATATATATATATATATATATATATATATATATATATATATATATATATATATATATATATATATATATATATATATATATATATATATATATAACATATATATATATATATATATATATATATATATATATATATATATATATATATATATATATATATATATAATATATATATATATATATATATATATATATATATATATATATATATATATATATATATATATATATATATATATATATATATATATATATATATATATATATATATAACTTTCACTAGGTAACACATACAAATCTTGACTTTGAATTGAAATGCGAGTTTCATCATTATTGTTGTAAGATTGTAGGTATGGCACGTATGTATGATAGTCCTTTTTGATTATATTTTCATCAGATAAGGGTTTATCTAAGACATTTATTATTGAACTCATTTTGCCTTCAATTTAAAATTCAATGACTTGAGAAAATTTTTATTTGCTGTCGTTAGAGTTTTTTGATGAATTGACCTCTTTAATTGAAACACCCAATGCAACAACCGGATAACTCCACTTTTTTGCGAAATAGCTTTTTTAATGCAGAAAAAACCAAAAAAAAATCTGCGTCGTTCGGTGCACAAAAAACACATCTAACTTGACTCTAGGATACGGAAACTCTGAAACTTTGAAGTTTTGTTTTCAAAACGGAGCAAGAACACGACATCTCCTGGAGTTGTCTTGTTTTTGCACCGCTTTTCAAGCAATAAGCCTTAAGCCACATGTCAACTTTTAGTTGCCGGCAATCAAAGAACACAAATTTTTCAAAACATGTTCTGTTCTGTTTTTATTTTTATTTACGTTCGTGCTGTGTGTGTGCGAAAAACGATTACAGTATGTTGTTGAGTATGTTGTGTGTGTGTTTAGCGGCCGCGTCTCTTTTTTACGCTCTCTGTTTTTTCTTTTATACTGTATGTCGTCGTTCTAAAAAAAAAATGTGTCAGTTGGTTCTTGGTGCAAGGATACGGTGCAAGTATACATGTGTTAATAATAAATTTAAAACAATGACTGAAAGTGAATCAGATTTTTACATATCGGGTTCCGAATATAAAAATGGATCTGATGATGAGGAGACATCGAGTAGTGTTGATACTTTACCTGTTCAAAAAGGTAACAAATTCATTAAAATGTTTAAGTTTTCAGTTAATGTTATTGTTTGTATGGCTTTAGGAAAAAAGCGTGTGCGCAATCAGAACGCGTGGAAAAGGAACGTAGTTAAAAGGAAGAGAGCAGAAGGCAAAAAGTATACAAACTGTAAGGGTAATAGCGTTGCAGCAAAAACAATGGGCCAGCCTTGCAGTTGCAAAAAAAATGTTTTGATTCTGGACGTCAGAATCATTATGCCAAAGTTTTTCAAGAATTTAATAAGCTGGCAAATAAAGAAAAGCAAGATGCATATTTGTGTGGATTAATAAGGCAAAATGCAGTTAAGAGGCGTCGATCTGCGAGTGGGAATGAAGTGAGAAAATTCCAAAATAAATATTTTATACGTAGCATTAAACATGAAATAGAGGTATGTAAAAAAGCATTTTGTTCAGTTCATGGAGTCCATAAAAGTCGCATCGAAAGACTCTTCAAGATTTTTGCTGGAAAAAGTAACTGCGCCCTCTGACATGAGAGGTCGTCACGCAAACAGAGTAAATAAGATTCCAGGAGATGTTGTTCAAAATATTGACAGCCATATTAAAAGTTTCCCAAAAAGATCTTCTCACTACAGCCAAAATAAAGAATCGAAGTACTTAAGTTCCGATTTAAATGTAAGGAAAATGTATACTCTTTACTTAGAAAAGTTTGAGCCAAGCGCTTTTGCATTGATGGCTGAAGAAAATGGCAACCCAAAGCCAACAGTTACATACGTTTTTTATAGGTAATACTTTGCGAACAATTTTAAGCTTTCTTTTGGAGCACCTAGATCACACTTGCCAGACGTGTGATAGCCATGGAAACAAAATAGCTGCAGCTGATTCTGAGGAAGAAAGACGTGCACTCAAAGTTGCGAAAGATCTTCACGAAAAGAAGGCTAAGGCGTTTTATGATGATCTACGCGAAAAAAGCTGCTTACAAGACCCGACAGTTGAGTGCCTTACTTTTGATTTCCAACAAAATTTGCCACTTCCGCTAATACCATCGGGTGATGTCTTTTATGAGACAATCGGGAAAAAAGGTCCAAATGAAGTAATCAGCTTTTTGCATCATTTTATTGAACACATTATGAGTGAAACTGTGAGAAAATTATATTTATTTTCCGATAATTGCGGTGCTCAAAATAAAAACAACACTCTTGTCCAATATTTATATGCTGTTGTAAAACACAAAAATATAAGCCTTATTGAACATCACTTGCCAGAACCAGGACACAGTTTTTTGCCCTGCGATCGCTCTTTTGGCGTTATAGAGAAACAGAAACGTCGAGTAGAACGCCTTTACCTGCCAAAAGACTGGCAGAATTTAGTGGAAGTGTTCCAAAAAATTTAAAGTTATATCAGTGAGCAATGCGAACATATTTGATTTTAAAACGAGTTTGGCTCCGTTTTACAAAAAAAACAGTCACGAACAAAGATCATATTAAATGGACCATTTCAAAATATCGAAGATTTTGCTACAAAAAAGAGGAAAATGTCGCAAGTATTTCAGCTTCTTGTAATCACCATGGGCCATTAACAAAATTCGATATAGCAATGAAAGCAAACTTCCAGGATAACCCCTTCGAGCCAAAACTTTTATACACAACTAATCTAGCCCTCAACCCGAAAAAATATGACGATGTTATGAGCTTGGCACAAAAGTATGTTCCTCCATCGGATATACATTTTTATGATAATTTAATCTCGCAGCAGTCTATTCAAGAAGCTGAAAACACTGACTGAAAATGACAACGAATGACCCCTTTAATAATTACCAATATCGGTGCAAAAACAGGACAAGTCCAAAAGCAAAATTATTTTTTTTTATTTAAAATAAAACTTTGTAATATGTTTTTGAATTAAACAAATTTGTTTTGATTATTTCTTTTCAAAATTAAATAATATTTAGCAATTCTTTTGGTTTCTTATTTTTGAGAGTTTTTTTTGATTTTCGCAACATTTTAAAAAGTGGAGTTATCTTGTTGTTGCACTGGGTGCTTCAATTGTTGTTTAGGTCGTAATAATATTTTAGGTTCGTATGCTGATGGTGTTGTTGTTGTTGTTGCTATATTCTGTGATATACTCGAGTTGAATATTAGCATTATTTAGTTGGTCTTAAATGAATTCGCATTGTTATTTCCTCTCCTCGGAAATTAAGTAAATCACCGTGCTGATCAACTATTCGTAGAGCTAGCGAACTTATCTCTCTGGAGTTCACCGGTAAATAGATGAGATTTCGAGGTATCTCATCTATTTTATAGCCTGGAGGCACATTAATCGGAAATTCATGTAGTGTATGCGCCTTGGAATTATTCATATATGTATTAACAGCCATACTACTTTCAATTCGCAACAGATTCACCTTGAAAATATTAACTGGAAGATCAGAATAATGATCAACGTTTGGAGTTAGGATTTTACTATTGAGTCCCAAGAGTTATCCAATTGTATTTCCTTTATTAAAATATATTGCATCCGTAGAGCTGTTGACTTTAACTTGCATTGTATTGTTATTGGCTTCTATAAAAATTCTATTTTCTGGATTGTAGCGTTTATATTGTTCCTCTATATAATCAACAATATCATTCAATTCATAAGATTCAATTGGTATTTCAATCACATTTTCACCTATATGAAACAAATTGTTGTAGACATCAACATTTGGGATGCTATTATATGAATGAAAATCAGTTAGAGCACACTCATATGCCCCATTTAAATCAATAGGTGGGAAGTAATTAGCGGATAACTCTGATGAGTTGGAGCTTAGAGTAAGTGTTACTGACACTACGACTGTCTGATTACGAATAAATAAGTTCAACACAAAATTGTTTATAAAAAGGATTTACATATTTATTTCATCTTTTTTATTTTAAATTTACATTATAATCTTAAGTACTAAGTATGTATGTATAATAATTGCTGATATTGTTTAACCTATAATATTTCATCTTTACTTATCCAAGAATTGTGATCGTTACTAAATCCTAACCATTTAACAAATGCTTTGGTTCCTCTGGTTTTAATAATCTTTTCAACTAGATATGTATTAGGAAATCTTGTTTTTAAAAGTTCTTCATCATAAAATCCACCTTTAATAGGATTTCCACGATAATCTTCTAATATGTATGTTGTGGGATATGTATTTTGAATAGATTTAATTGTGAAAATTTCTGTTGTCCAGTTTGGAGTATAGCCTTTTTCAAAAATATGCTTATATTTGCTTATGCGCACATGATCACCAACATTAAATTTCGATATTTTATGCATTTTCAAATGACTGTATACTGTATTCAATAATTTTTTTCTCATTTGAAGAGTTGACTTTAATTGGAGCCATTTTAATTGTACGATGAACTTTTCTGTTATATGATTCTAACAGATCTTTGTAGATATCAAGCCAATTGTATGTACCATTAAAACTAAATTCTTTCCACATCATCCCTTTTAATGTTCTATTAAATCGTTCTACTATTGATGCTTTCATTCTGCTATACGTTGAATTGTGATTAATTTTGTACTTATCCATCAATTTCTAAGTGTTTATTGAAAAATTCTTTACCATCATCTCTTTGTAGGTTTTTTGGTACTCGTCCCAATTGAAAAATATCTGACATGGCTTGGGTTGTTTCAAGTGCGGTTTTCGTTTTAAGTGGTACCATGCAAATTTGGAGAATGTGTCAATTACAGTTAACAAAAATCTATAATTTTTATTGTCCATAGAATAATTTCCCATTTCAACTAAATCAGCTTGCCAAAGATCATCTATGCTTTTCATCACAACTCTACGACGTAAAAAAGATTTTCGAGCTTGTTTATGGAGTTCATTTACTAAAATTGTTTTTGAAGTTATTTTTTAGTATTAAGAATTATTTTCGATGTGTTGTGATCTATTTGATACACTTTTAGCTATTGACACAAACATGTAATTTTCAAATCAATAAATCTTTTCATTAACTTTTATTTTGTATACTTTCAACAAATTTTTGTAGATATCCGTCTTCCAAAAATTGTTTGATTTTGGAAATAGTTTCTTCCATTTTCTTATTCTCTTCCAACTGTAATATTATTGCATTTTGTAACATTTCGATTTGAGTTCTTACAGTATCATGAATATTGTTGTTATCTTCCTTAAAGTATTTTAATAGCTTGTGTTCTATTTCTTCGATTTGAGTTTGCAGAAACAATTTATTGATAACATCGTTTTCTTCCACAGCTTTTGCAACATTTTTGATTCTTTTGTTTTGGACATCGATGTTGTTGTTCGTATCCATAAAGAACCGCAACATTTTAGGGGCATTTTTCAATGAAATTATATTGCTTGTATCGTTGAGATAATGTCCAAACTTATCAACAGACATACTTCATATAGATTATTCTATTATATTAGCTTCGCGAAGTTCTTCAATAATTGATACAATTTCGTTATTATGATTAGTATGACCTGCAGCTTGTGATGATACCAGTAGTCGAAGTCGATCTACCATCTCATTTGAATCATCCCAGTATATATAGTTTGGCTTATGAGGATTAAACGGCATCAATCCATCACCTTTATAATTAGATATTGTCTTATTTGGTATTGATTTTGATAAAGTCTGTTGGTTTTTCTCTTTAAACATCTTTTTAATAAAATGTTTATATTTATAGGCTTTCGTTCCCTTGATTTGTCCATCAGGTTTATAGTCTCTTCTGTACGCATTAGAGAAAATAGTCCTGGTGTTAGAGCCCATATTTGACTACCAACATGTATTTTGTTTTCATTTAATTTGAGCTTACTATCACCAAATTTCCATTCATTATTGAAATCTTTATGTGGACCATAGTTAGTATCTAATTCATTTCTTCCTTCCAAAACAGATAAGTCAATGTAACTCTCTTCAGCATTTGAATTTTGAGAGTAAAAATCGTCATCATCATTATCAATAGTACTTTAACCGTTAGGATCAGCAAGTGAATTGCTGGTATCAAATATTGATTCTTCTACAAGTTTCTTTGGTGTACTTGTCTCCAACTTAATTTATGGTTTCTTAAGATGATTAGAACTGTTATTATATTCAATTTCTGTTTTCATCTCATTCTTTTCTTTTTTGATAATTCCATTGATATTATTAGAATTATTTATAAATTTGTTAAAAGGATCTGTTATAGGTTTAAATGTATCTTTTAGTTGTTCACGTGTATCTATTTCGCCCGTTTTTATACTACGAAGCTTTTTCTTCAAGACATTTCTTCTCGCAACCAACTCTTAAAATTTTTTCATCCATTTTCCAGCTATCAGATCAGCTTATTAGGTATCTGATCAGGTTATGAGATCAGCTTATTAGGTACCTGATCAGGTTATCAGATCAGCTTATTAGGTATCAGATCAGCTTATTATAGTAAGCCAATCATAACATTAGTCTTTCCACAATTTGATGGTCCCACTATTAGAGCACGAATAGAATTTGGTAAGAGTGAACTATGTTTTATTTTTGAACTGATGTTCGATGAATCATCAATGTTTCGAACTAAAATATTTTTATGTTGTTTTACTAACTGCATTTTTATAACTAAATGCAATTCATGTTTGTTACCTTTTATTATAGAAAAAATAAATAAATAAGATGGTTATATATTATCAAAAGTCATTTAGACATAAAAACACCTTCGTTGGAGCAGGTTTACTAGATAAAATAATAAACTCTCTTCCTGTTGAACTTCATCTTCCTGGATATCAATACTGTGGACCTGGAACTAAACTACAAAAACGTTTAAATCGGGGTGATAAAGGAATCAATTTATTGGACTCTGCCTGCAAAAATCACGACATAGCTTATTCTAAAAATAAAGATTTAAATATTAGACGTCAAGCTGATAAAATTCTTGAAAATTCAGCTTGGGATCGAGTTTTATCAAAAGATAGCAGTCTTGCAGAAAAATCATTTGCATATATGGTTACTAAGCTATGAAAGCCAAAAAGAAAAATGTTAAGAAACCTAAATTAAATGGTAAAAAATTGTTCAGTTCATCAATTAGAGCTGCACCAAAAATACTAAAGGAGAAAAAACCTTTAGACATTAACAATGCTATTAGAATAGCACGCAAAACGATCAACAAAACATTAAAAGGCAGAAAATCCCAAGTTATAATACCTCGCATAATAAATGTACCAAAAATTGGTGGCACTGGGTGCAATTGGTAGTCTAACGACTGGAGGTACTGCTATAGCTAAGGCTGTAAATGCGACAAAGAATGCAAAAAATCAGCTTGATGAAGCAATTCGACATAATAAAGCGATGGAATCTATAGCTGTTGGGAAAGAACTTTACCTAAAACCATATAAAAAGGGTTATGGCTTAGTTTATAAAGAGCAGACAAAAAACTCTTAGAAATGCTACCTAATCGACCACTATCAGAAGTCGACTTGAGAAATTTTTCAAACAAAATTCTACATTTTAGAGGAGTTTTCATGTTGGACTCACTACCAAAACGACCAAAGAAAAAAGAATGTGGCATAATCAATTTGGATATATCAACAGGACCTGGTACACATTGGGTAGCATATTATAAAAACATCAATGAAAAAGAATATTTCGATAGTTTTGGAAACTTACAGCCTCCTTCGGAAGTACTCAAATATTTGGGCACAAATATAAAATACAACTATAATCAACATCAGAATTTTAATACATTTACCTGTGGTCATTTGTCTTAAGATTCTTTATTGAAATAACTGAAAATATTAAATAAAAAACACAATTGTATATATATATATATATATATATATATATATATATATATATATATATATATATATATATATATATATATATATATATATATATATATATATATATATATATATATATATATATATATATATATATGTATATATATATATATATATATATATATATATATATATATATATATATATATATATATATATATATATATATATATATATATATATATATATATATATATATATATATATATATATATATATATATATATATATATATATATATATATATATATATATATATATATATGTATATATATATATATATATATATATATATATATATATATATATATATATATATATATATATATATATATATATATATATATATATATATATATATATATATATATATATATATATATATATATATATGTATATATATATATATATATATATATATATATATATATATATATATATATATATATATATATGTATATATATATATATATATATATATATATATATATATATATATATATATATATATATATATATATATATATATATATATATATATATATATATATATATATATATATATGTATATATATATATATATATATATATATATATATATATATATATATATACATATATATATATATATATATATATATATATATATATATATATATATATATATATATATATATATATATATTTCACAAAACTCTTTAATGCATTTTTATTTATTTATTTATAATTTACTATACAGAATTAATTTTTTATTTTTTTTTATTCCCAAATGGGGTATTGAGCATTTTGAATCAAAAATTCGTCCATCGCACTCTCAAGGATTAAGCTTTGTTCACCATCTCTGCGTAGTTGAAATATTCCACTCGAAGAGATCCTTAATTTCATCATCTGTCAGAGTATTATATCTTTTAGGTAGAAACATTATATTTTTTCCATCTCAACTTTTAATGTTGGTCCATATTTTGTTGTTACCCGTGTAACATTTTGACCAGGATATTTAGCAGCTACATCTAGATCCTTTATATGAATTAAGCTTTTGTTGTTTAGTGAATTAAATTTTGATATTAAATTTTTTGAGGAGCTCATTTTTTAAATAGATCTTGTCACTTTGAATCTTTAATTGAAATTGATCTTGAAAGTAGTGATGATGAGTCCAATAAGCCTAACGGAAAATATTTGTTGTGAGAAGGTTAATATGTTTATGTGGAGAAATAGTGCTAGAGAGATAGGGATAGATATATAGGAATATTAATATGAATGTTCCTTCTTTTAATTTTTTAATAGTCTCTTTGAAAATGAGTTGGAAAGAGAAATATGTATATTCTATACCCTCTATTCTAGAAGGATTATAGGAGAATGGAGAAGGATATAAGAGGAGGAAAAAATAATATTGAATTTTATTCACTTTGTAGCTAAATATTTAGGAAAAAATTATCAGTATCGACGAATCCTTTGAAAAAGTAAGCACCAACAAAATTAATACGGAATATTAACAAAAATGAGTCTAATGAGAAGGAGTCTTAATAAATTTATATCGGATTTTGATAACTTTAGACTATACGATCATTGGGAAATGATCATATTTTTTCAAAATATGCTGGACGAGAATGATGAATTTGATATTATGGAAGATGAAGACAACACAGAAGGACATTTCAAATGCTGTCCCTGGTATTATCCGAATTGTGAGGAAGGACCTGATACGTGCAGGTGCCCGATATACTTTCTACGGAAAGCTATATTAGAAAATTTAATGGAATCTTATTATACAATGTTTCAACCATCATAATTAAATTTAATAAATAAAATAGTATTATTAAAATAAAATATTCACCGTCTTGTATTATTTTTTCTAAAGGATAATTAGGAAAATTAAAGAAATTTTTAAGTTAAAAATTTAATGAATAACTTATGAGATTATCCAACTTTTTTTGACTCTGTAAAATGTTGAAATAATTAAATTTAATACAATTTCATAATGTTGTGAAATTCAAATTCCCTTGTCAAGAAATAAACAAATCAAATCAAGATTACAGAAAAATTTGCAAGTAAGCAAAAAACAAGACAAGAACTGTTTTGATCCAACAAAAATTGTTTTCTCTGCTAGCAGCAAGTCGCGTATGCACAGACAACGTCAATGTTTTTCAATTCGATTACGTCAGGGCTGCCTATAGGCAGCCGCTAAAGCACACAACCTTTTAGCTATATTCTTTCATTCACACACTATTTCAAAATCTTTTTTCCGACGGCATTCTTAAATAAAAAATGTTTGCTAAAATACATTTTTATCTAATAATCGATGGCGGATATTGAAACTAATATTCTTCCTT
>CATQFL010000234.1:2500-37691 GCA_956483635.1 Panzeria rudis
ATACATACATACATACATACATACATACATACATACATACATACATACATACATACATACATACATACATACATACATACATACATACATACATACATACATACATACATACATACATACATACATACATACATACATACATACATACATACATACATACATACATACATACATACATACATACATACATACATACATACATACATACATACATACATACATACATACATACATACATACATACATACATACATACATACATACATACATACATACATACATACATACATACATACATACATACATACATACATACATACATACATACATACATACATACATACATACATACATACATACATACATACATACATACATACATACATACATACATACATACATACATACATACATACATACATACATACATACATACATACATACATACATACATACATACATACATACATACATACATACATACATACATACATACATACATACATACATACATACATACATACATACATACATACATACATACATACATACATACATACATACATACATACATACATACATACATACATACATACATACATACATACATACATACATACATACATACATACATACATACATACATACATACATACATACATACATACATACATACATACATACATACATACATACATACATACATACATACATACATACATACATACATACATACATACATACATACATACATACATACATACATACATACATACATACATACATACATACATACATACATACATACATACATACATACATACATACATACATACATACATACATACATACATACATACATACATACATACATACATACATACATACATACATACATACATACATACATACATACATACATACATACATACATACATACATACATACATACATACATACATACATACATACATACATACATACATACATACATACATACATACATACATACATACATACATACATACATACATACATACATACATACATACATACATACATACATACATACATACATACATACATACATACATACATACATACATACATACATACATACATACATACATACATACATACATACATACATACATACATACATACATACATACATACATACATACATACATACATACATACATACATACATACATACATACATACATACATACATACATACATACATACATACATACATACATACATACATACATACATACATACATACATACATACATACATACATACATACATACATACATACATACATACATACATACATACATACATACATACATACATACATACATACATACATACATACATACATACATACATACATACATACATACATACATACATACATACATACATACATACATACATACATACATACATACATACATACATACATACATACATACATACATACATACATACATACATACATACATACATACATACATACGGTTGTGGTATTCTGGGACTTGAGTATGTAGGAGTGAAATTTTACAGAAATGGCTCTCAGGCTAATGCCACAACTGCCTCCGTCCTATTAAAACTTGGCAAGTCTCAAAGTACGTTTGAAGTTCGTCATCATTATGTTGTTGGTGCAGGTTCGGATGTCGTTCCCCGGTTAGCACGGATCTGGCTCTGGCGGGATGATCCATAAGATCTTTTCGTCAACCCTCGCATGGACCGCACTGCTTGCAAAGGGACCCATGGGGTCTTAACGTGACTGCACATCGAACGGAGATAGCGGCTTTGAGTTTGGACCCATAAGAATGAATTTTGAAAATAAAAATCGAAGTAACAATGAGTTAAATATGGGAGATGTTGAAAACCCATTTGCAAGGAAGTCGGTGATCACGAGATCGCCTCCTACAGCAGTTAGTAGTAGACCTGTTACAGTGTCAAATACCGTCGACAATAGTAATGAGGGCCACAGTAACAGTGTGAAGAGATTAGGAGTGAAAATAGGAGAGTTGTTAGATTTTCTGAAGACACGCTCAAACGTGCACAGGGACATAGTGACAATGTCCCGTGAGATACAGGCGTTGTATATGCAGGTTTCAGATGAATTGAGTAGCAAAGGTGTTAGTAGTGACGAGAAATCGCGGACTAGCAGAGAAACGCAGACAGACGAACCGGCAAGGGTAAACCTTGTGATAGGTGGAACCCCAAAGCGCAGAAGAGATGATAACATTCTTAGCCCAAAGGGTAACAAATCTAAGAGGAAGAAGGGCACAACCCCCAATAGGGCATTGAAGAAAAGTGAAAATGCTGTACCCAGGGAGACAGGTATAAACACGGCTGGTAAACAAGATCCGAATGTTAAAGATCCTGACTGGGTTAAAGTTGGTCCAAGAGCTAGAAATAGAAAAAAGACAATACGACCAGATGCTTTGATTATTAAAACTTGTGGGGATGCTTCCTATGCTGATATTCTCAGACAAGTGAAGAAAGACCCTAAGCTGGATAATCTGCGTCAAAACGTAAAAATATCAGGAAGACTGAGAAAGGTGAATTATTGTTAGAGTTGAGTAAACCCTCGCATCAGAATACAAGTGAGTTCAGGTCGACGGTAGAAGAGGTATTAGGTGAGGTCGCAGAAGTTAGAGCACTATCCCATGAGATTAGGATCGAGATTAGAGATATAGATGAGGTAACCACAAAGGAGGACGTCTATGAAGCCCTCATTAGAGAATCCGATTTTAAATCCCTGCAGCCTGCTGCAGTTAAATCGTTAAGGAGAGCGTACGGAGGAACGCAAACTGCCACCATTGGCGTAAGTGCTGTCTTAGCTTGCCGTCTTATAGAGATGGCGAAGATACGTATTGGTTGGGTTGTTTGCAGAATACGCGAAAAGGTAACACCAAGAAGGTGCTATAAATGTCTTGATTATGGACATAGAGCAGCAAACTGTAGGGGGCAGGACCTTTCTAAAAACTGCTTACGGTGTGGCAAAACTGGCCACAAAATTGGAACTTGTTCCAACAAACCGTCGTGCTTGCTTTGTAGGAATGGAACAAACACCGCTAGTGACCATGTCACCGGATGTGCAGTTTGTCCATACTACAGAAGAGCTCTACAGAAACTTAGGGTTTAAAGCAAAACTTAAGGCATCAAAATGCGTATATTACAGTTAAATCTCAACCATTGCCAGGCAGCTCAAGAGCTTCTTAAGCAAAGCGTTCGAGATTTAAATGTAGATGTCGCTGTGCTGAGTGAGCCATATCGGAACATGGGATCTGTAAATTGGGTTTCCGATAATACGGACACATCGGCGATATGGAACACCAGCACGCTAACAATACGAGATAAAATAACATCAGAATGTGGATATGCCCGAGCCACTGTCTCTGGCATCACACTATACAGTTGCTATATTCCCCCTAGGTATTCTATAGAGGACTTTCGAGTAATAGTTGACAATATAGTAACAGATGCAGTTACAAGAAATCCTGTCATAATAGCGGGTGACTTCAATGCGTGGGCTGTTGAATGGGGCTGCCCCTTGACAAACACAAGAGGAAGAGTACTCTTGGAAGCCTTTTCTGTATTGGGTGTTGTACTCATTAATAATGGAGTTGAACAAACTTTCAGAAGGGGTGATGCTGGATCGGTAATTGACATTACATTTGTCAGTAGCAGCATCACAAGCCAAGTTAACTGGAGAATATCCGACATCTATACTCATAGCGATCATAGCGCTATAATCATAGATGTAGAAGATGAACAGCCCCGTGTGATTGCACAAGCACGAGGTTTGACAGGATGGAAGGTAAATACCTTTGATAAGGATATCTTCGCAGCTTGTATGGAGAACATGGAACTGAGTGGTTCAGCTGAAGATATGGCAGTGCAATTAGTAAGTCATATCACTAATGCCTGTAACGTAGCTATGATAAAGCGTAAAAGGTCACCAAATAAGCCCCCGGTGTACTGGTGGAATGATGAAATTGCTAGCTTGCGATCGGAGTGTATAAGTGCTCGAAGGCAGTATACACGAACGAGAGGTAGGTTAGAGAATAGTGTACACCATCAAATATATAAGGATAAAAGGAAAGCGTTGAAGATTGCAATTCGTAGGAGCAAGCGTAGGTGTTTTCTTAATGTTTGTGATGAAGTAGATAGTAATCCTTGGGGCTTTGCATATAAATTGGTAACCAAGAAACTTAAATGTCTTGGTCCATCGCCGCCAAGAGAAGAGCCTCTCCTCAAGGGAATTGTAGATCATTTCTTTCCCCAACAGGAAACTCCGACATGGCAACACAGCTACCCGGCTGAATTTTTCGACATTCCTCCGGTTTCGATTGCCGAGATAGAAGGTGCTGTCTCAAAATTTAAAGACAAGAAGGCACCAGGTTTAGACTGCATTCCGAATATGATACTAAAAGAAGCTGTTAAACTTCATCCTGACTATTTTTTGAAAGTAATAAGCGCATGCTTGAGCCAGGGCATTTTTCCAACAATGTGGAAGAGACAAAAGTTAGTATTGTTACCTAAGGATAATAAGCCACCAGACGACCCTTCCTCTTATAGGCCGCTGTGTATGATAGATACAAGTGGGAAATTGCTAGAAAGTATAATCTGTAGAAGATTGGAAAGTTGTGTTGAAGCTAACCGCGGTTTATCAGATAACCAATTTGGCTTCAGGAAAGCAAGGTCAACAGTAGATGCTATCAAAGTTGTAGTAGAAACTGCTGCTCAGGCTATCCAAGGGAAGAGGTGGAGAAATGGAGCAAAAGAGTATTGTGTAGTTGTACCGCTAGACGTAAAGAATGCCTTCAACACGGCAAACTGGGAGCATATTGTTGATGCCTTAGCCAGTTTAGACATCCCAGGATATCTACTGGCAATTATACAGGACTATTTCCGAAATAGAGAGCTAGTTTATGATACTGATAAGGGTACTAGAAGACGAAAGATCATTGGTGGGGTGCCTCAAGGATCAGTACTTGGTCCACTACTGTGGAACGTCATGTACGATGGAGTATTAAGGTTAAACCTGCCGGAGAAGGTAAAGATAGTTGGATTCGCAGACGACATAGCGTTAGTATGTGAAGCAAAAGAGTTACTAGAGGCGGAAACCATTACAAACGCCAGTATTCAGATCGTAAGGTCTTGGTTGAGATCAATGGGTCTAGCTCTAGCTGACCATAAAACAGAAGCGATTCTGATTAGTAGTCGGAAAAATAGGGAAATCATTAGGCTAAATATTGGCACGTGTAGCATAGAATCCAAGGAATGTTTAAAATACCTTGGAGTCATGATTGACACTCGTCTGTCTTTTCATGAGCACTTGAAGTATATAGGTTCTAAGGCATCAAAAACCTGCTCAGCGCAATGCCGGATCATGCCGAATACAAGAGGTCCAAAATATCTGCAGAGGAGATTGCTAACCAGTGTAGTAAGAAGCATTATCTTATATGCATCCCCTATATGGTCAGGCTCACTGAAATACTCTACATATGTGAATCTGATATCCCCTGTGTATAGGCTGGCCGCCCTGCGAGTATGTAGCGCATTCCGAACTGTATCGGACGAGGCCGCCTTTGTCATTGCCGGCATGATACCCATCGAGCTAGAAGCCGTTTCGGACAGTACGAATGGTGTGACTGATATGTGTCTACGGAAGTGGCAAGAACGATGGACAGCGACTGACAAGGGAAGATGGACTTACTTACTGATACCTGACATTAGGGTATGGTTATCAAGAAGACACGGCGACTTGAACTTCTACATTACACAGTTTTTGACTGGACATGGTTGTTTTAGGTCGTACTTGTACCGTTTCGGACATGACAGTGTTCCGTTTTGTCCGAGTTGTGGTGGCAATGTCGTGGAAGATGCCGAACATGTGTTCTTCATCTGTCCACGATTTGATAGTGGTAGAGCGTATTTAGAAGTAGTCTTAGGGCGTAGTATTAGGCCGGACAACATCGTTCCAATCATGTTGGAATCTTTGTATAACTGGACGTATGTATGTAATTTTATAAAATTGGTTCTGTTGGAACTTCGTAGGTTAGAAGAGATTCGCAGAAGAATCCATGTAGTTAGATTTAGGGACTAGGACCTTTCCCACCCCGAGACGTATAGCCTTGCGGTAGTACCACGGGGAGCATTTGGGTCAGTGTGAAGGGGTGTTTTTAGCGTGTTAAAATCTCGCACTTCTGGCAAACACCACCACTGCCAGAGTCTTTCGATGATTTTCATCCCACAAATAAAAAAAAAAAAAAAAAAAAAAACATACATACATACATACATACATACATACATACATACATACATACATACATACATACATACATACATACATACATACATACATACATACATACATACATACATACATACATACATACATACATACATACATACATACATACATACTTACATACATACATACATACATACATACATACATACATACATACATACATACATAAATACATACATAAATACATACATACATACATACATACATACATACATACATACATACATACATACATACATACATACATACATACATACATACATACATACATACATACATACATACATACATACATACATACATACATACATACATACATACATACATACATACATACATACATACATACATACATACATACATACATACATACATACATACATACATACATACATACATACATACATACATACATACATACATACATACATACATACATACATACATACATACATAAATACATACATAAATACATACATACATACATACATACATACATACATACATACATACATACATACATACATACATACATACATACATACATACATACATACATACATACATACATACATACATACATACATACATACATACATACATACATACATACATACATACATACATACATACATACATACATACATACATACATACATACATACATACATACATACAATACATACATACATACATACATACATACATACATACATACATACATACATACATACATACATACATACATACATACATACATACATACATACATACATACATACATACATACATACATACATACATACATACATACATACATACATACATACATACATACATACATACATACATACATACATACATACATACATACATACATACATACATACATACATACATACATACATACATACATACATACATACATACATACATACATACATACATACATACATACATACATACATACATACATACTACATACATACATACATACATACATACATACATACATACATACATACATACATACATACATACATACATACATACATACATACATACATACATACATACATACATACATACATACATACATACATACATACATACATACATACATACATACATACATACATACATACATACATACATACATACATACATACATACATACATACATACATACATACATACATACATACATACATACATACATACATACATACATACATACATACATACATACATACATACATACATACATACATACATACATACATACATACATACATACATACATACATACATACATACATACATACATACATACATACATACATACATACATCATACATACATACATACATACATACATACATACATACATACATACATACATACATACATACATACATACTACATACATACATACATACATACATACATACATACATACATACATACATACATACATACATACATACATACATACATACATACATACATACATACATACATACATACATACATACATACATACATACATACATACATACATACATACATACATACATACATACATACATACATACATACATACATACATACATACATACATACATACATACATACATACATACATACATACATACATACATACATACATACATACATACATACATACATACATACATACATACATACATACATACATACATACATACATACATACATACATACATACATACATACATACATACATACATACATACATACATACATACATACATACATACATACATACATACATACATACATACATACATACATACATACATACATACATACATACATACATACATACATACATACATACATACATACATACATACATACATACATACATACATACATACATACATACATACATACATACATACATACATACATACATACATACATACATACATACATACATACATACATACATACATACATACATACATACATACATACATACATACATACATACATACATACATACATACATACATACATACATACATACATACATACATACATACATACATACATACATACATACATACATACATACATACATACATACATACATACATACATACATACATACATACATACATACATACATACATACATACATACATACATACATACATACATACATACATACATACATACATACATACATACATACATACATACATACATACATACATACATACATACATACATACATACATACATACATACATACATACATACATACATACATACATACATACATACATACATACATACATACATACATACATACATACATACATACATACATACATACATACATACATACATACATACATACATACATACATACATACATACATACATACATACATACATACATACATACATACATACATACATACATACATACATACATACATACATACATACATACATACATACATACATACATACATACATACATACATACATACATACATACATACATACATACATACATACATACATACATACATACATACATACATACATACATACATACATACATACATACATACATACATACATACATACATACATACATACATACATACATACATACATACATACATACATACATACATACATACATACATACATACATACATACATACATACATACATACATACATACATACATACATACATACATACATACATACATACATACATACATACATACATACATACATACATACATAAATACATACATACATACATACATACATACATACATACATACATACATACATAAATACATACATACATACATACATACATACATACATACATACATAGACTGATAAAGACAATACCCTTCTTTGCGGCGCAGTCGGAAGTTTTAAAATATTTATAAACTTTGTTTAACATCACGCTATATTACATGTACAGTTGTTGTAGTTATTACATTTATTTTTTCTACATACCGTCTTACATCTGCAATTAGATCAGGAAAAAAGCCTGCCTGTGTTAGTATATGCTACAGTAAGAAAATAAAAAAACATCATTGATTACTTTGTTCATGTTTAAGCTTTGTTTAAGCTTCTTATTGATTTAAATAAAAGTTTGCTACAATATCTTTAGCTTTTCTATGAGATTTTTGGGTAAAAGTTCCCTGATGATCTGCATTTAGCCCCTGTGAAATGTTCATAGGAACTAGCTAATACCCCGTAGTAATTAATGTCAATGTAGTTTTATAAACAATTAATATTCTACTGAATAAGTAAAATATTAACTTTGGGAAATAATGCGATTATAAATTTAAAAAACATAAATTTTAGCAATTCCCAAAAAAAACCCCCCGAATTTAAAACATGGCAGCACCCGGCCAAAAAACACTTGTTTCACATCACGCTATATTAAATGTATAGTTGTTGTTGTTATTACATTTATTTTTTTCTACATACCGTCTTACATCAGCAATTAGAGCAGGAAAAAAGCCTGCCTGTGTAGTATATGGTACAGTAAGAAAATAAAAAAACATCATTGATTACTTTGTTCATGTTCAAGCTTTGATATTGTTTAAGCTTCTTATTGATGCAAATAAAAGTTTGCTACAATATTAATATTAATATTAATTTTGGGAAATCGTGCGATTATAAATTTAAAAAACATATAAAGGGTCTGCCAGATAACTTTTTTTTTTGAAAATGCTATAAAAAAAAACTACTGAATATTTTCTCAAATTTCTTTTTTTATTTGAAAGTACAATCCTTCCAGTTAATAATGAAAAATAACTTCTTTCAAATGGCTGCCTCGGCTGGCCATGCAGAGGCCTACACGATCGGTCCAATTTTTAAACACATTATCGATTGTGTGCAGCTGTATTTCACCAATGGCTCCATGAATATTGTCCTTTAAAGCGTCAATTGTCTCTGGCTTGTCGGCGTAACACTTATCTTTGACGGCACCCCACTAATAATAGTCCAACGGTGTCAAATCGCAGCTCCGAGGTGGCCAAACGACATCAGCTCTGCGGCTGATAATGCGATCATCAAAAGCAGGGCGCAAAACATCGAGTGTAGCTTCGGCTGTGTGGCACCGTCCTGTTGAAACGAAATGTTGCCAATATCCTCCTCTTCAATTTTTGTGAACACAAATTCGTTCAACATGGCCCGATAACGATCGCCATTGACTGTAGCGGTCACTCCTTGCTCATTTTCGAAGAAAAATGGCCCAATTATGCCTCTGGACCAAAATCCGCACCAAACAGTGACTCGTTTTGGGTGCGTCGGCTTTTCAATTTATGCGTGCGGGTTTTCTGTGCCCCAAGTGCGCCAATTTTGCTTGTTTACATACCCGCCAAGATCAAAATGAGCTTCATCTGAAAAGATGATTTTTTTACCATGATTTTCAAAGTAATATCGCAATATTTCCCAGCGTTGTTCAAGCGTATACACAACCCTATTCGTTCAGCGGATAAAGCTAATCTGTCAAATCAGACATGAGCTAAGGGTAACCATTCACGAAATAAGCACTAGTTGAAAAAAAAACGTTAGATGGCGGACCATTTATATATATATATATATATATATATATATATATACCATTTATATATATATATATATATATATATATATATATATATATATATATATATATATATATATATATATATATATATATATATATATATATATATATATATATATATATGTATATATATATATATATATATATATATATATATATATATATATATATATATATATATATATATATATATATATATATATATATATATATATATATATATATATATATATATATATATATGTATATATATATATATATATATATATATATATATATATATATATATATATATATATATATATATATATATATATATATATAATATATATATATATATATATATATATATATATATATATATATATATATATATATATATATATATATATATATATATATATATATATATATATATATATATATATATATATATATATATATATATATATATATATATATATATATTATATATATATATATATATATATATATATATATATATATATATATATATATATATATATATATATATATATATATATATATATATATATATATATATATATATATATTTTTTTTTTTTTATTTATTTTTTTTTTGTAAATGTTGTTTTTAAAGCTTCAAAGTGTAATATTGCATAATTAAATAATTTTTTAAACGAACGCAATTGAAAGTATGAGCCTTCAAAAACCCATGATGCCATGTGGCATCAAAATACCGAAAGGGTTAATGAAAATTTTCAAAGCTTTGGAAACAGTAACTCACTATCTGCTTTAAATTTCGTTTTTTAAATTTCGAAAATATTTATTAATATGTGGTGGAGCTATCTGAATTCGTCATCTAAATTTTGAACCTCAGTGTCATCAATTAAATTTGAAAAACGTTTTGTTAGACTTTTTAGGTTTTTTTTGTACTAAAAAATGCCATGATACATTTTCATATACATGCATACATAATAAGTAAACTTTATAAATTAGTAAATGGCAATTCTCTACATTACTTTATTCTTTTATTGAGCTAACGTTTGGCTGACATAGGTAAATTTATTTATTAAATTTAAAGAAGCCGTGTGACAATAATAAGTGTTAAGCAACTAAACTCAAAAAAATCTTCATTTTGGGAAAGAGATCTTCAAATCTTATTTTGACTAAAATATCTTCAAAATTAAGGTAAAATCTTCATTCTGGCATCGCTGATTTCACTTGTTATATTTCTAAATAAGTTTTTAATATTCTATGAGAAATTCAACATTTTACAACGGAGAGTATCACACCCATAGGAGAATCGTGGTAATGAATCTAAATCAAAAATTTGCATATTGGATAGTTTGACATGGTAGGGACGAGATATGTCTACCTCGAATTCATGGCCTATAGACATTTTAAACTTTTCCTTAACATGTAAAGTGCTTTTAACGACCCTTTCACAATGTACGATTAAAATTTAGCGCGGACTTCAACGTCAAGTTCGACATACGATAATTGTCGTTGAAGTCCACGTTAACTCTTAATCATACATTGTAGAAAGGGTCGTAAACCATAAATATGTTTCTACATGAAAGCTGCTTGTGCTGCGATCATTTGTATTATTTAGCATAACTGTTAAAACTAAACGATAAAAAAGGATCAGAAAAAGTTGCATGGTCGTCAAAAAAGGGTCAGATTGACCCCTTAGGATCAAAACGGTAACGCTGATGACAAGCCATCTCAAAAAGCAGCAGAGATAAAATTTAAGACCGCAAAATCCCTTGTTTTTTATTGCTACCTCTTTTACCATATGATTTAACGTTTTTTCATACACAACTTTACTTTTTGTGTAGATTTTCTTTCGTAATCGACTTCCATCACATACCTTGGGAGCAAATTACGGCATTCGTTATCGATAGAAAATTTCTATGTATTTAAATTGTATTGAAATTTCGATCGATATCGAATGCCGTACTTTGCCGCCTGATGATTTTCAAAATAAATATTATAAGTTAATTTAATAACCAACGGTGAACTATGTATGAAGGTTGTAGCGAAAAATTAATAAATTCCAATCGAACTTAATTTAATAACACTTTCTTATTAATTATTGGAATAATTAATTAAAAAGTTATTTTTTGGGAATTATTAAATTACATTAATTTTAATTTTTAACGTGCTTTTTTCCAAATTAATTTTTTACTTTTTAAGTAAAATATAAAATTTTTATTAAAATACATTGAAATTGATTATGGAGGGGTATTAGCTAGTTCCTATGTCCATTTCATTTTGTAACTGTTGTAGTACGCAAGTAAAGAAAATAAAAAACATGATTGATTATGGAGCTCATGTTTCAACTTTGATATTATAAACTTCTTATTCTTATGATTAGGAGTTTAATATAATATCTTTAGTTTTTCTATGAGATTTTTGGGTAAAGGTGTCCTGACGATTTGCATTAGCCCCAATGAAATGGCCATAGGAATTAGCTAATACCCCTCCATAATCAATTTCAATGTATTTTACGAATATTCATCGTGGGAAATAAAACATATTTAGCCCAGTCATTTTAGAGATAATAAGCTGAAAATTCCTATACACCTTCATTTTGGTGTTCTAAAACTTGCCTCAAAATTCTCATAAAATCTCGTGTCTGCGCCGTAAGTTATTCAAGGTCAATCAGTTTTTCGCAATTATCTCGGTTTCTATAGTTCCTTGTATAAAGTTATTTGATAAATTAAATATCATTTACAAGAAATAATTTGTATTATATATTAGTTAATACATTATTGCTAATAACAGTTTGCATATATCTAATATATTTGTTTAATAATACTTACACAAGAAGAAAAGCGCCGTTCTAAATTCAAGTGTTTTCTACTTACTTTGATTACGAATCGTACTAAAAATTTTGGTACCAATAACACTAAAATATACTAAATCAAGTCGAAAACGGGATAAAGTTCTTAAATCATGCAAAAAACCTTGAATCTGGTACAAATTTCTTAAATTTTGTGCAAAAATTCTTATTTTAAGTACGAATATTTTTATAAACTTTATACAAAGTCGTAGTGTGTTGGTATTTGTTTGCTTGGTGATAGCCGCAATTCACTATTGTGCTCTTGTTTTTTTTCTTGGTATTTTTGTTTGCTCGTGTTACATGCTGCTGGTGTACATATACTGGATTTTAGGTGTCGTTCTTTCATGTACTGATTTAGCTGAGTTGTCTGAGGTGTTGTTTTACAAACTTGTTCAGGTAAGTTCAATACCAGGAATGAACAAAAATAAATTTGAAAATAAAGCAAGTACGTAACAGTATTCCATTTAGCTAAATATTAAAAATATAAGTTCTCAAGTCTGATTAAAGTACGCAGTAGGATTGATTCAATTATGCAGCATGTAATACTTTGTCGCTACTGTCGGCTATGCCCAAGAAATGAAAATAAACAGCAACAAAACAACAACAAGATCACATCAGTGAATTGTGGCTATCATCAAAGTGATATAATCAAAGTTTAAGTAGAAATAAAACGGGTAAATATATTATTATCTGTCATTCCATAACTTAATACAAGATATTATTCACTGAGATTGATGGTTGACCTTACATTACAGTGAGTATGGCTGAGCGCTGCGAGCTCTCTGCCCTCTACCTCAAAAACAGTTGGGCGCATGAAAACATGTTTAATGCAAAATTTGTCGCAAATTTTATGCTCTACAATTTTTATAATAACTGTGAACATCATTGGAGCTATAGAAACCGAGATAATCGCGAAAAGCTGATTTGTGTGACCTTTGACCTTGAGTAACTTATTTTATGAGACTTTTGAGACAACTTTTAGAACACCAAAAGGAAGTTGTATATTATTATATTATATTATTATCTCTCATTCCGCAGTTGGCCCATTTTTCTGCTTATTTGACTGGGCTAATCTGTGTATATGAAAATATACACAATCAGTACATTGTATTCTGGTCCCAAGTCCAATTTTTTTTTCTGTCAGAAATTAAAGAAAAATAATTTAAGAAAACTAAATCAGTGAAAAATAAAATAGATTCATATCGAATACGAATTATTTGCTGGGTTTCGTATAATTTTCAAAGCCTACTGTGCTTATTTTCGAAAATCATTTACATATTTGTCAATTCTCAAATGGTTTTTGAAAGTCTGTACATAAGATAAAGGGTTAGTAACTGTTCAAAATTGTATTTGAAGTCTACTGACGATTTGGTAAAGCACTCCAAGCAATCAAGAACTGGAATATACAAAATTAGGTGGCCACAATATCAGTGTGACATGCTTTCAATCTTGAACGTTATAAACGTGTTAAAAAATTTTACTAAAGCATTGTTAAAGTAACATTAAATAAAAATGTGAAAACAAGAAATTATTAAAACGAGATATAATGGAAAGTGAGTCCCAATATACATAAGTAACTAGATAATAATCATTAATTATAATATTTATTTATTTTGTCTTTATCGTAATTATTGAGTTTTGTAATTATGTGATTTTTTGTCAACATAACCTATATGTTTCGTAGACAAAAAGCTGTGTTTGTGCACGAACTTGCATGAAAGTAAAAATGTGAAAGTGGTCGTCAAAGGGTGTCTTATAAGCGTGTAGTTAGATACCAGCGGCATTTTGAGGCAAACTCCTAAAATTTCCATTTCATTTGAGCACAATTTTTGATTGACTGTTATGTATTTTTCTTTTTTATGTGTATTCCCTCAGAACTCCTCCATTTATAAACCGATTTTGGATTTTTTTCTTAAGTCGAAAGGGTTTACTTTTAGATTGACCCTGGTGAAAAGTGGGCAGCGTCACGCCCACGCCAAAAATACGTATTCTTTTTTAACTACTTCTACTTATAATGATTATTATGAAATTTTGCAAATACATTAAGTATCCGTTACGATACTACGCTATGAAAAAGGTGGGGAGTGCCACGCCCATGCAAAAAATATATTCTTTTTCAACTACTTCCACTAAACCGATTCATATGAAACTTTGCATAGCTATACTTTTGGTTGTTATGACAATACGAAATTATGATTAGAAAAGTGAGCAGTGCCACGCCCAAAATTATTAAATATTATTTTTCAATTAATTTAATTTAACCAGCTCTTATGAAACTTTACACACACATTAATTTCCCGGGACCATGCAACATTATGACAAGAAACCTGGCAGTGCCGCGCCTGTCTTTTTCTCGATTTCTTAGCTTTTTTCTTAGTTTTAAATGACAAAAAAAAACTATATTATTAAATAAAAAACAAAAAAAAAATTTATTTGGTGACGGTAAGGGTTAATTGCAAGTATTCAATGGGAGTGCGGTGTGAGACAGGTTCGATTGGCTATTTTTATTTTTGTATTATGTGCCATAATAAGTAAATGTGGTAAAATTGAAGGCTGTAATAATTAGGGGATTTACAATATGTATGTTAAAATTTGGAAATAGCAATATAGTTACACATTAAAATTTCATTGTGAGCACCAACACAAAGCACAGCATATTAAAGTAATAAAAGTAACGACGAAGTTTGCCGAATATTTCTCACTATTTACATGTATAGAACACGAACTCAAAATACACAACAAACAAAACAACAACACAAGCACGATAGCCCTTGGTACCTATCAAGATGCCAAAGAAAAACCAATACACTTAAACCACACACAGATTCTATATTTAAAATATTGCAGTATTGAAAAAACATGCTTCTTGGACGTTTAAACTTGCCATCTGGTAGTAAATTTCATTTACACACAAAACAAAAACCACAAACTTACCAACCCATAGCAAAAGACTAAAACTCAAACGTCGTTATATTAAGACACATTTTAGAACGCTGTTGTGAATTCCCTAAATGTTTTTAGAATTTATGCCAAAAAAATTAAAATTTATTTGGAACCAGAGTGCGTTGGACGAAAGTTGCCGTGCATAACGAACTTGCGAAAGGTGTATTTCTATTCCTTAAGTCGTCAAACGACGACTAACTATCCTTTGTAGCTATACTTTTGGTTGTTATGACAATACGAAATTATGATTAGAAAAGTGAGCAGTGCCACGCCCAAAATTATTAAATATTATTTTTCAATTAATTTAATTTAACCAGCTCTTATGAAACTTTACACACACATTAATTTCCCGGGACCATGCAACATTATGACAAGAAACCTGGCAGTGCCGCGCCTGTCTTTTTCTCGATTTCTTAGCTTTTTTCTTAGTTTTAAATGACAAAAAAAAACTATATTATTAAATAAAAAACAAAAAAAAATTTATTTGGTGACGGTAAGGGTTAATTGCAAGTATTCAATGGGAGTGCGGTGTGAGACAGGTTCGATTGGCTATTTTTATTTTTGTATTATGTGCCATAATAAGTAAATGTGGTAAAATTGAAGGCTGTAATAATTAGGGGATTTACAATATGTATGTTAAAATTTGGAAATAGCAATATAGTTACACATTAAAATTTCATTGTGAGCACCAACACAAAGCACAGCATATTAAAGTAATAAAAGTAACGACGAAGTTTGCCGAATATTTCTCACTATTTACATGTATAGAACACGAACTCAAAATACACAACAAACAAAACAACAACACAAGCACGATAGCCCTTGGTACCTATCAAGATGCCAAAGAAAAACCAATACACTTAAACCACACACAGATTCTATATTTAAAATATTGCAGTATTGAAAAAACATGCTTCTTGGACGTTTAAACTTGCCATCTGGTAGTAAATTTCATTTACACACAAAACAAAAACCACAAACTTACCAACCCATAGCAAAAGACTAAAACTCAAACGTCGTTATATTAAGACACATTTTAGAACGCTGTTGTGAATTCCCTAAATGTTTTTAGAATTTATGCCAAAAAAATTAAAATTTATTTGGAACCAGAGTGCGTTGGACGAAAGTTGCCGTGCATAACGAACTTGCGAAAGGTGTATTTCTATTCCTTAAGTCGTCAAACGACGACTAACTATCCTTTGTAGTGATGTGGTTTTATTACGATAGCAAAATTAGACAAAAACATTGCCATTTCTGCGATGTTAGGAATTTTTTGAGAATTTTCGGTATTTATCTAATTTTCTGAGAATTTGTTATTCTTTGCAGTGTTAGTAATTTCTTCAATACATGTAGGAATTTTTTCGCGAACTTGGGATATTTTCGCGAACTTTCTGAATTAATTTTTAACAGTGTTGGCCATTTCTAATAAATTTTAAGGCTTGTTTCCGATATTGCAACTTCTCGCGAATTTTTGTAATGTTCGCGATAAAAGCGACTTTTTGCAAGTATTCTACTTCTTAACAGTTTTCGCAAATTTTAAACAATGTTAGACTTTGTTGTTATGCCGCTTTTTGACCGAATTTTTAGCATTCCTTAGAGTTTTAGCGATTTTTAATAAAAACTCTGGCTTGTTAAAAATTTTTCAATTTTTCTCGAATTTCGGTTATATTCACGAAAGATGCACTTTTTCAAAAGTTGTTGGCTTTATTTATTTTTATATAGGGACTTAAAATTTTAGCAAACCTTTGCGAATTTTCATAACGTTTTACGATTTCTCTCGAGTTGTTGACTTATCTTACAGTTTTAGCGAGTTCAATTTTAGCTTAGAACTTGCTTTTAATATTGTGATCTTATGCGAATTTTCATCATTTTCGCGTTAGGTTTCATTTGTTTCAAATTTCTGTTCTTCTTAGAGTTTAGGCGACTTTTAACCAATTTCAAGAGTTGATACCGATGTTTGCATTTATTTTTTGGTGTGAACATTTACGCAAGTGACTTTTGCAGCAGTGAAGATTTTTATAGCTTGGTATCCATGGACTACAAAAATATCCATAACAAGGCAGAGTCCGAGTAGTTAGTTTGTAGGTTAGGTTAGGTTACGTTATCAGGCTGCCGGTGAAAATTAGAAGGAAAGGGTTCCAGCCCACTTGGGTCCAATAATAATGGTCCCTTTGTGATACCTGTAAAAGAAGAAAACAGAAGGGTTGAATAAGACCCCAGCAAAAATAAATTTGGTACAAGGAAGCAGGTAGATTAATTAGAAGTGCTTCGGAGATGCGGAAAAGCATCCCCTCTGCCTTACGAGGATGCAATAACGTAAGCGAGCGAAGAAACTTACCACACACACGACGAATTGGGTCGGCTATTTATGTTTTTTCATGTGTTTTAAACACGAAGTTTTTTATTCAACTCAAACTTACGCTTACGTGGGTACAAATATGGATGCGGGTGTGATTTTTGCTTCGTAATTTGATTTTTTTATTCTTCCATTCAATTGTGTATGAAAATAAATGTGCCTGGATAGCTTAGTGGTTAGTGTTCTAGTCTACCATGCGGAGATGATGGGATCGATTCCTGATTCAATACGCGAACAAAAAGTATTTAATAATTGTATTTGTACCATTTAACACATAAATAAATATAAAAACAACATAAAATAATGGCAAATAAAAAATTAATCCAAGTGTGGTAAAACTGTGAAATAAAGAGCAAAACATTTTTTAATTATATACATATAAAAAAGACATGAGTTTAATGCATCGAAGATGCGCAGAAAGAAGCTCCTGCCTCCAGACCTACCAAGTGGGACATCCCATACAAAAATCATGTAACATTGAAGCAAGTTGGTAAGGGAGAGTACCGAAATCTCTCCCTTACAAACCTGCTTCCGGTAGACGGATATTTTTGCTGGGACAGAATAGTAGATATTCACCAAGGAGAGAAGTTGATAAAGTGGAACGACCCGTGAATTAAAACGCCATTAGGGTAGTCAATGAGTGAGCCACCCGCTACTCCTGATGAAGGAACTTATGTTCCTAAGCTTTATTTCTGAGAACTCGTAGAGGGTACCGAAGAATCTTTTGCCCAGAAGGCGAAGGCGGTGGTCCTCCAGAGCTGGGCAAAGGCATAAAAGGTGGATTATATTATCTTCTTCTTCTACATCATTACAGCTTGAGCAGTAATCATTGTAGGGGATACCCATATATCTAGCGCGGGTTCCAAAGGTGCAGTGCCCCGTAACCGTGGCCATGAGGTTGAGCAGGTGTGGTTTTGTGAAATTTAGTAGTTGCTTAGTTCTGTTTGAGTCAAGGCGAGGCCAGATTGCTCTCGCAGTAGAGCAGGTTGGTTCATTGTACCATCTTGTTCGAGCCAACTGCATGAGGGCAGCATCAATTCGTCTCCAGCAAGGTGAGAGTGGGAGATCGCAGAGATTGTCAATATCGATTTCCCGAAGCAAGGCTCCCCTCTTAGCCAGATCATCCGCAATGATGTTGCCTGAAACGGACTCGTGCCTGCGTACCCATTTGGGGGTGATTCCTAAATTGTTCGCCATCGTCTTAAGTGCTGTGCGGCATTCCAGGACTAGGCTGGATGTGGTGTATACACCCGTATTCGAAAATAAACCAAACGTTATTTTGTGTACTGTATACAGAAGCAGAAACGATATCTATTTTTTTGTGTTTGTGTATATTTACACAACCCAAACACAACACATACCGAGTTTTTAATGCAAGTAACAAACATTATGTAGCGTTTTGTTTTTGTCAAAAAACAGTACAATTGTAGTGGTTGCGTACTACATACATTATATTTTAGCGTTTTATAGTGTTCTTTTTTCATCATATACAACTACGCACTCAAGTATACATGCACGACAGCCAAACGAATACTAATGCGAAATACACAAAATATACATTAAGAATAATATTCTGTGGCACATCAATATTTGATATCCGATAAAACCGTAGCCAGTACATTGCTCTTTTGATGGCAGATATTTCTGCTTGTAGGATGCTACATTCGTCCGGGAGTCTGAAAGACATTTTGATCCCGAACTCCGCGATGTAGACACCCCCGCCAACTCTCGTTCCCCATTTGGAGCCATCCGTGTAGATGTGTATGGTACCGTCTGGTGCTGTGGAAAAATCCCCCGTCAAGGAGTATCGCAACTCTTTTCTGAAGGGGGGCTTTGGAGTGCAGAAGTCTATGAGACCCGGAATGGTATCAATAGTCTTTAAAATGCTAGCATGACCCCAGGGTAGATGGGCCGATCGCGTTAAGCCTGATTGCTGTACGTAGTGCTAGCTTTCTGGCCAGCAGATCCACTGGTAGCCGGCACAACGCACCGAAGAGAGCCTTTGTTGGAGTGGATCTTACGGGACCAGTTATCATGATTGCCATTATGCGAAGAACACTCTCTATACGAGATCAATTGCTCGCCGGGTCTAGTGCTTTCCTCCAGACGGATATGCCGTAAAAAAGTATAGGCTTGGTTACTGTCTCTAATATCCAATTGACTCTTTTGGGATATATGTCCTAAGAGGGGCCAATGGCGTTCTTGCAAACATAAATTGTCGTTAAGGTTTTAGCTGCTCTTGCATGAAGATTGTCACTCCAAGTTAACTTACTGTCAAGGACAACACCTACATACTTGGCGTTGTCCGGAAGTGCTAATGTGATGCCATTTAATTTGGGTAGCGTGGAAGCTAGAATTTTACATCTTCTAGAGAAGAGTATTAATTCCGTTTCGGTTGGATTGACACTTAGGGCATTCTGCGAACACCAGCCACTGACCTCGTTAAGTGCTGGCTCCAGACTTTGTGTTAACGTGTGTAGATGGAAGCCAGATATCGCCACCGCTACATCGTCTGCGTATGCAACAGTTTTGATGTACATGGATTCTAGTTCCTTGAGCAAAGCATTTGCCGCCACATTCCACAAGGGGGTGATAGTACTCCACCTTGCGGCGTGCCTCTACGGGGGTGCCTGGTGATGCGTGCTACACCCATAATGGATGTAATCGTTCTGCTTTGATGCATATTCTGTATAAGTTGATATATGGACCTATCAATCCCTAGCTCTATGAGAGCCTGGATGATTTCCGCCGAATCAATATTGTTGAAGGCGCCTTCAATATCCATGAAGGCTACCAGTGTGAAATTCTTGTGCTCGAGTGACTTTACTATGTATCCTACGAGCGAGTGCATTTCCCTTTGGTATAGGCGTGTTGAGAGATTGAGAGGGGAGTACTGTCGACAGTTGTTCTTATATGAACGTCGATCAGTCGGTCCAGTGTTTTTAGAAAGAAGGAGGTTAGGCTAATGGGTCTAAAGTCCATCGCCTTGGAGTGCGATGCTTTGCCGCAGTAATCTATAGGGATACAGGGGACCGGGTGATAGGAAGAGTCGCGTTCCGCGCTTCCGAGTAGGGTTGACAACCTGGAAAGTGGGTGTCAACCAGGACCTCTAGAGACTCAAAAGAGCTGTTGGTTCAGTTGCTGTCCGATTTCTAGATACATCCAGGTATGGAAGGCTGTTTGGCTACGATTTTGCGCATTCTGCTAGTCTCGGAAAAGGATTCTACATTGCTGCAGAATTCCTTCCAAGACTTCCGTTTAGCGTTCCTGACCAGGTTCTTAAATTTGTTCACGGAGGACTTATAGAACTTAGTTTGTAAAATTTAATTGTATTTCAAAATACGAATTTACGCAACGACTACTTGCCCACAAGTTCGTCGAACTATGCAAAGTTCATCATTCGTCACTATTATGTTTATACCATTACTCCAAACTGAAACAATTTCAAGGTAGTAATGACTTCACTTGCTTGCATAAATGCCGGATCTACTTACTTTAATACACTCAGCTAATATAAATTCTTCAAAATTTTTCACTTTACAGCTGTTGATGAAAAAAGTAATATTTTACTTTTAACACCTATGATACCACTCCTTGATATCTTTTTAAGGCCTGTCTACACTTGCAATTCTTGAGTTTGTGCGAGAGAGTTGAAATAGAAATATATACTATATCTTTTCTTCTCTTACTCTTCCTTACAAAAAAAATTCTGAATTGTTCGAAAAAAAATGCTTCATTATACAGATATATGTATATAAAAGCTTGCGCATCTGCGTATATTTATTGTCAAAATAGCAAACATTGAAGTTGTTCGAAAATTGGTAAAAGGGATAAAAAATAATGCAAAATTATACGAAAGGGGATTTCAGAAAAGGGGCAAATAAGGCAAAATGCCACTTTAGTCGAACAGCGATAACACTGTCTACATATACTCCCTGCAAAGATTTTTTGCCGATTTCGGTACGAAGTCGGTTAGAGAGTCTGCACAAGATGCCGAAGTCCGTACGATAATGCACCAAAAATCATATGAGTGGTTGATAAGAAAGCCTCATTGTCTAAGGAAATCCTAAGAGATTTGCAGAAATACCAAAGAGAGTTCTGAAGAATTTTCCATGGAAAATCTAAAGGAATTTTCGACATGTCTGCACAATTTAGGAAAACTCTCAAGAGCTAAATTAGAGTTATTACGAAATCTAAAATATGACAATGTACAGAAGTGACGATTTACGTCGTTGGCTAGAAGATATGCAAACCATTATTTTAAATGCCTTAAAGAAAATTAAAACGCCCTCAAATAACACTACTCAACACTGGAAAATTAACTGACTTCATCATGCGCTATGATTGGCCACACTAAACAGTATAAAACTGTATCATTTTAATTTTTACGCCACGTCCCAATTAGTAGTAATATGCACTTTTTTATTTGTATGTTAAATATGCACTCTTTTGTTATTGCTCTATATATTTGAAATTTCGACAGCGAAATGATTAAATGTTTTCACAGATTAAAATTCTGCCCAATATTTATTGTCATTTAAGTTTTATTTTGTTTATAGTTTGACCCTATAAATTGTACACACACAAATAACTTTTTCAAACGTTATGCAACACAAAAATTAGACATGCTAACGAGCGCATTGTGGTCAAAAAAGCTCATACCCATAAAGTAGTTCCTGAGATATATATTTTTTTTCGGTTATATTTATTTATTGTATCTTCAATAAAGTTGAACTAACAATAAGTAATCAAATCTTAACTTAAAAATTTTAATTGTTTAAGTCCAGACAATGCCAGACAAAAATAGTTGTTTCAGCGGTTGGTTCTGTTGTTGTCTACGTTTCTCGTGTTCGGCTGAGAGCAAGAGTTTCCCTCCTTTTCAGCCGAGTGTGGCCTCTTAAGTTAATGATGTTTCGGGCTAGGGGAGTTTGGTGCAACTCAAGTTTTTTGATGTATCTTGTCACGTGCTTAGAAAATACTGTCTTAACCAGCGGCACATCTAAGTCTTTATGAATTCGCTTGTTTCTGACATACCATGGGGCTGCTGTAATCGTACGGAGTATTTTATTTTGTCGCCTTTTCTACATTTCTACATTTGATGCCGAGGTAGTGCTCCATAACTGGATACCGTAGGACCATATTGGTTTTAGTATGGAGTTGTATAGAAGAAGTTTACAATCTAAGCTTAGAGTACAGTTCCTACCAATGAGCCAATTAATTGGAGCTGCTTTTAATCTCATTTGGGTCAGCTTTGCATTTATGTGGGACTTCCATGTTAGACGACGATCAAGATGAACACCGAGATATTTTACTTCAGTGTGTTGAGGTATGGTTTGGTTATTTATTTCTATAGGTGGGCAGGTTTCTCTGCACAGTGTAAAAGTAATGTGTAGACATTTTTTCGTAAATTTTTATCCGCCATTGTTCCAACTGGGGTATATAATCTTGCAATTTGCGGGAAGCTTCTTTATGACTTTTGTGAACACTTAGAAAAGCTGTATCATCAGCGAATGTTGATATGTGTATGTTACTGCTTACCGGCAAGTCAGAGGCATATATCACATATAATACAGGACCGAGGATGCTGCCTTGCGGAACTCCTGCTTCAATCGGTTGCGGAGGGCTTAGAAAATTACGTTCCTTAACAACCAATTTTCGCTCAGTTAAGTACCTTTCTAAAAGCTTAAGGGTGTTTACGGGTAGGTTTTGCTTTAGTTTATGTATTAAATCTTCATGCTATACTTTATCAAAAGCCTGATAAACATCGATGAAGAGCGCAGAACAATATTTATTTTCTTCGAAGGTTTTTCTTACCACGTTCGCGAGTCTATGTGTTTGTTCAATCGTGCTATGTTGTCTCCTAAAACCGAATTGGTGCTCTGGAATGCATCCAGTACGATTTAGTATGCGTGTTCGCTTCCTTATAAGTTGCTTTTCAAATAGCTTTGACATGTTAGATAATAGGCTTATAGGCCTATAGGATTCCACCTTCGTATGATCTTTGCCTGGCTTAGGTATCATGGTAATTAGCGAAACTCTCCATTCTGCGGGATAGCATTTGAGGCGCAAAATACCGTTGAAAATAAATATAGTTATCCTTTTTATAGTATAGGGTAGCTCTAAGAGTATTTTTTTGCTTTTTTTTATCAGCGCCTGGAGCTTTTTTCGAATTGAAGCCCGCAATACAGTGTTCAATCTCACGAATATTGAACCTCAAGCTAACATCTGGTATAGAGACGACTTGAAGCTCAACATATTTGGAGTAAATACTTTCTGCAAGTGGTTTACAAACAGAGTACCTTTTGCAGCGTCAGTTCTTGCACAGTCTACATTCGAAGCTCGCAATGGATGCTTGTATATCACTGGTCTTTTGAGGTCTCCGGCTGCTCTCCATAGCGAATAGTCTGTTTGAGGTGTTGCGTCGAGCCCATTCAGAGCCCATGAGATATATGAAAAATAAAATTTATTTCTTTTTCAATTTTTATTTAGTTTTTATTTTTGCAATGATGTACAAAGAAGTATTGGTAATATTTAAAAAAAATTAAATTGGCAATATTAATCAGAAAACATATAAACCTTTTCTAAACGCACAAAATTAAGCGTTTAAACTACCACAACAGACCATATGATATTCATCGATAGACCGCGTGAAAACCAGATATTTTTATCGTGTTGCTGACACATTATTATTGTTTAAACGATGCATAATACATAGTTCACTGATTTACTGATGTTGGGTTAAAACTACATTTAAATTTCAGTTAGTGAAACTAAACCAGCGCTTAAACGTTCTTAGTTTGTTAGCTCTAAGTTGTTTTCCATATATCTCAGGAACTACATAACGTTTAAGTTGTTTGGCCACAATATGTTCGTTAGTATGTCCATCTCTTGTATGGTATTCCAATTGCAAACGTTCTGAGCTAATGTAAAACTAATTGGGATAAATCCAAAACATAACTGAAAAAAGGACATTTATAACTTCCTTGCTGTAAAATTTACTTATTCTGAATCAAACTGTATAAAAATTATAATATATAAAAAAATTATAATCAAAAGAAGAGAAATCCTGCTCTTGATACGATTCTGCAATGATTTTATGATTTGAGTTCCAATTTCAATGAATTTTCACAAAATTACAATATTTGGCAGTTTTTTTACAATTTTTGAAAAACTTTTTTTTATATAACTCAAATCTGTACGAGCTGGCTATTTTCCAGTGTAAGATCCTTAATAAGGAACCTCAATACATTCCACTCCACGTATAGCCATGTCAGTTAAATTTTTTTCGTCTAATTGTTGAGTAGTGCAATTTGCAGACTAGTTAATCAGATAACATTTCAAAAAATGTACAGTAACTTCGTATCGCAAAACTACATGACGGAATTTTAGACTTAGACGTTCGATGTGGAAAATGTTTCCTGGGATCATACAAACACACCCATTCATACATAAATACATTTTTCTCACCTTTGAAGTGACTAAACGGTTCACAGCAATTTAAATTTCTAATTCACTGAGCAAATAACAATTAACCATAAATCAAAATCGATTTAAGAATTCCCATACAATTAACAATAAAAGTATTGTTATGAAATTTGTGAAACAAGTATTTAGTCTCTTAACTAAATTAGTAAACAAAAGTTGATTTCTATGAAAATTATCATGGTAAATAAATTTGTTTATATTTTTACTTCGAAGTACTAACTACTTTTCACATCAGCGACAACTTTTACTTATAAATTCCATCTAATGTAGACATTTATTAAGAAGTAGGTAAGTAAACAAATTTATAAAAAGTGACGGTCTTAACTCAAAGTAACAAACCATCCAAACAGCCAGGCCGACACATGCACTCGGCTGTATGCATATTATATAATTAACGTTCATCATCTCTACTCTAATCTCTACAATAAAAACGCCTTCCTCCTCTTATTGTCAAATAAACTCTATAGGCCAGATGCATAACGAAAACTTGGCATGAACTTAGGATAAGTGAAGAAATTGAAATGGCTCTCAACGAGTTTTCCATACAATTTTACAATAAAAATTAACGTAGAACATATTCATGGGTTGCTACTACAATCTACAATGATTTTTATTCTCAAATTGTGCGAAAAACAACTGTAATAAGATCCAGTTCAATTTCGTCACTTATTCTGAGTCATGACAAGTTTTCGTTATGCATACGGCCGTATATAGTTATAAAAAATGTTGTTTACGTTTTTTTTATATGAAGTTTGACAAAAATAGCAGGAAAATACAATGAACAGCTGTTTAGTTGCACAGACCTATATTATTGGATTATGCCCCCAATGAAAAGCAGGTTTCTTTAGTTAATGGTTAATACAAAGCCATAATAATCAGATTTTGAAAAGCTCAAAATCAAAATCTATCGTTATGGGTATTAAATAAAGATACCATTCTAACAATATCAGCCCAATCATGAATATTCCATAGGAATTTCTTTCCCCCGGAAAATACTTTTCTCGAGAAAAAATTCCTCCAATCATAACCTTTTCGGGAACAAAAATATAAAACAGTGAATAAGAATGGCGGTTGTTGTTGCCTGTTGACATTTATTTATTCAGTGTTTTGTGTCCAAAAATAAATAAAATTGATGTTTAAATAAATTTTAAGTAAAATTAATTAAAAAAGTGAATAAAAAAGTAATAACATACCTGTACAAGCATTTGTGAAGGATATTGGTGCTGTAGAAAAAAAAATCGTGCAAGTTACTCTTTGCTGCAATTATGGAAACCAAAAGCAATGGATCGATTAAAGTTTAAAAAATGTTGTGTTTGTGCTTTATTTGTGGTATTCGATCTGCAAGAACAATAAAATATTTTTTATTGATAGAAATTATGTTTTATTTAAATATAACATCGATTTTTATGCAAACTCCCTTCTGTTTTGCAAATGAAAAATTCCGGGCGAAAAATCTAAGTTCAAATGCATTGAGACTAGCTACTTTTCCCCCATCTAATTTTTTCCGACGGAATTTTTATTCATAATAGGAGAAAAGTGAAAAAACTCTCACGGAATTTTCGTTTGTGATTGGGTTGTATATAAACATTAATTTTAATTTTGTAACGTGCTTTTTCCCAAATTAATATTTTACTTTTTAAGTAAAATAATAAAGTTTTATTAAAATACATTGAAATTGATTATGGAGGGGTATTAGGTTCTTATACTCATTTCATTGGGTAACGTGCGGTCTCCACGTAGGAATATTTATTGCCGCAAACGTCAAATTTGATTGCTTATAACAATTGTGTATAGCCATTGCTACGTGTAGACCGCAGATTGCCATGAGTGGCAATCCATTGCGCAATGATTGCTCGAGCAATTGTTGCTAAGCAATCTGCTGTCACTTTTGTTATGTTTTTTATTTATTTTTGCAAAACAGCAAATTCGGGCAAAATATTAAAAGACGTCATCTCAAATTATAATATAAGGACAAATACATATAAATTTTTAATATTTCTACATTGAAATTATATATTTTAGGCACTACCTGCCCATTAATGTATAAAATTTGTGAAAAAATTGCTATACGTGTTCTCCACCTCAAAGAAGAAGCAAAAAAATAAAATTATTCTGCCGACGTTTTTGCTTGTGCTCAGTAATAAATATTCCTACGTGAGGATGCAGTGTAAAGGTTCTCTGACGATTTGCATTAGCCCCAATGAAATGCGCATAGGAACTAGCTAATACCCCTTCATAATCAATTTCAATGTATTTTAATAAAACTTTAATATTTTACTTAAGTAGCCGATGGCCCTGGTAGCTAGTGCTTTCACTTCCTTATATTGATCTTATATTTAGCTATAAGTTTAATATTAAATAAATAAATAAATAAATAATACTTAAGAAGTAAAATATAATAATAATTTAAAATTATCAAAACCTATCGTGATTTGCATTATATTTAAGCGTATAAAAATACAATTCTAGCGGTAAATAACAAATTCGAAATGGTGTCCATGGAACAATACAAAATCAGGGCCCAAAAATTATTAAAAACTTCATTTCTAAGCAACCTTTTTAAGTTAACAACAAAATTTTTCCCATAATCCATTCCCATTATTAGAAAGGTAATAGAATAATGCCAAGTTAACAGGTTACCTAGAAATGATATGGTATTGTATATATCAAGAGCTTGGTCCTCATTTTGAGCTCAGTAATTTTTACGGCCGAAATTTTTGGATAGGAATTTGGCATTATTTTCACATTTATATTTTTGTGCGGATTTCACTTCTTTTTTCCAATACATACAAAAAAGTGTCAACTTAGTCCCATCTAGATGAAAAATGCGTGTTTTCATGTTTTTATTATTATTTTCTCGCCAAGACCTACATACATGTGTACCAAATTTCAGCTCTCTAGCTATAGTGGAAGTTCCCGATAATAAATGGCACCGTAGTCCTAGATGAAAAATGTAAATTTTAAGAATTTCTGGTTAATTGCTCATCAAGACCATATATCAGATCTCTAGCTATAGTGGAAATGTCCGGTACGAATAAGGGGCACCCTAGTCCCCAAGATGAGAAGCGGCAGCTTTCAGATTTTTCTGGTTAATTGCTTCTCTAAACAGGACTTACCTATGTACCAAATTTTAGCTTTCCAGCTATTGCTGAAGTGTCCCCTACAATTAAGGGGTACCCTAATCCCCTCAGATAAAAAGTGTCCGTTTTCAGATTTTCTGGTTAGTTGCTGACAAATGAATGTGTCTTAAAATATGCACTTTTTACACCATCATATCTCGGGCTGCTTTTATGGTAAAACTATCTAAATTCACCTGTGTGGAGCGGCATTATGTTTCAAGTTTCTTTATTTTATGATTAAGTAAACCAAAGTTATGAGGGGATAAAAACAGCTCGAAAGGTTTCGTGTGATATATACACTGTGTGACCTGAACTTGACTTGGCGCACTCCCGTGCGCCTAGATAAAAAACCTTAAAATAAATAAGTATGTGTGCATTTTCTCCCAAATAAATAAATAATGTTGAATTAAGTTAGTTTTTTAAAGTTATCCAGCAAAAACTTTTGTCATTTTTGTAATCGGTAGTATTTTATTAATGGGTTACAAAGTAATGGGTGGTACTTATTTATCTTATTACTATGCTTCAAATTAGAACTATTACTTCGTTTTTAATAAGGTTATTACGTATTTTTTCATTATCTGAAAGAAGTCACAATTTGGTGATATGTATTCATAAAATAAGTAGACAACCACTTTTTGAGTCAACATGTGTTTGTAGATGAAAATTAATTTTTGTCGCTTAAACTTATAAGTCAACAATAGCTGAATGGGTAAAAATGGAAAAATAAAACAAAATTTAAGAAATATAAATAACACGTAATATGTATAAAGTTTTTTTTTCTTTGTTTATTTGACTACTTATTTTTAGCTTCAAGTAAGCCAGATAATAACTAGTTAATTGCTGTGATAATGTAAATACATTTGTAAGGGCTACCCCTTATTTTTTGCACTTTCCAAACAAAAATAAGTGGTTATCGAGTCAAATTGTAAGTAATTACGTCTTAAATCCTCATATACTTTTTTGTCTACCAGTAAGCAAAGTTTTTGCTGGGTAAATTTAGAAATAAGATTGAATATTTACATTTATAAAGAAAATTAATAGTTAATGGTACGTACATACATACATATTTATGCATTTGTATCTCAGAGATATGTAGGTAAAAATAAAATGAAACCATCTGATACTACTCGTTACACAATAGTTTCATGAATGCTGTGACTTTGTTTTATGGAGATTGTTGAATGGATGGATTGATGTGTTCAGCAGTGTTGCCAGAAAAGTTTTGCCTCATGTCCCCAATTTTAAAAATGTTGTACCCAAAAAATCCCCATTTCAAAAATAAAAGTCCCCAATTTTGTAGTTTTTTTGCAATAAGCACTATCAATTAATATAAATAAAATTTTTAAGTCCTCTGAGTATTTTACTACGTCTAAATACTCGTAATAGTATTATTTTGATTTAGTCATATTTGAAGCTAATGTTTACATAACATGTATATTATGCATTTGCACTTCTAATTAAAAGCAAATTGTCAGTATTTTATTCCACTGTATAGTAAAACTAGCAACTTTCAATACTTTGAGAATTGTTATATTTATGGCTCTTTTCACAATGTGCGATTAAAAGTTAACGTGGTCTTTCACGGGAAGCTTTGTATGCGGAACTTGAGTTAAAGCGCACGTTAACTTTTAATCATACATTGTGAAAAGGGTCATAAATATAACAATTCACTTTCTCTCTAGGACAAGGATATAATTTTTTTAAAGTAGTAATAAAATTTCAGAGAAATAAAATAAAATTAAATGCTTTCCTTTTTTCTGCCACAAAGTTTTAAGAAACCGTTACAGTTTTGCAATTCTGGCATACAAAAGCTGTTTTGTTTATTATATTTTTTGGTTTTTTGTGCAGCCCAGATGTGTGCTGAAGCAGATTAAGGCTACGCTAAAGCCAATTATTCCGCTCGATGATAGACTACATACTTAACTTGGAGTCATCAGTATTCTCCAAGAAATTCGTGCGCAATTACAGCCGGGTAATTGGCGCAGGTTCCGGCATCTCTTCTTGAGTTTCATGGAGTCTCAGAGTTAGCAATAACAAATTCTTGTCGTCTGAGACTACTGTTTCCGGCTAGTGGTCTGAGGTCATTTTTGTTCGTTAACAATAAATAGCGAGCAAACACCGCCTAATCTCAGGAACTATTCTTCTCTTTGACGTATCCACGTGAGACGCCAAAGAACGGTTCCGGCCCTATTAATCTATTTCGGGCTCCTCTGCTGGTTAGACAGTCAGTCCACTCTTTCCAGCATTGCCAGGCACGTAGCATAACGTCAGCTTATTATGAGAGTCAAGTTCATTAAGATATCGTAGGTCATACGTTGACAAAACGAAACTGATTTGTACAACTTTTCAGTTGAAGAATTACATTATAATTGAAAAGCTGAGAAGCAAAACTAAAAAAATGAGTTAGATGCAGGAATCAACACTTAATATTGATATTTATCACTCTGAAAAATTCAGACCTGTATTATAATCTCAAAAAACTGTATGTATTACAAAGCAAAAATTAAGTATGAAATGCATATTAACAAAAAACTTTTTTAGCTTAATTACTCTTTTTTGCACTTGCACCCCTTTCCCTCTCAGCCCCTTAATTAGACTGAAAGCGCTACCAACATCGAATTAAAATAACTGAAAATTAACTGGTTTATAATCAGGTATGTGATGAAAAACGATTTAGACACAAAAATGAGTTGAAAACGATAAAAGATATGAATGTGTTTGCTGTAGTTGTGTTATCCAAATTTGTTTTTAATAGTTTTCTCAATCTTTTTTGTTACATTTCTTTTCGCAGTTCTATTATATTGATTATATTTTATCTTCTCGTGTACTTTTGAAAAGTCGGTAGTTTGAAGTTGGCTCGAAACTAATTGTCAAAATCGGTCGGAATTCGGAATTCATCACACCTTTTCAAAGCGATCGTATTGAAATCATTTTGAAAATGCTCGTTTTCCATCACCTAGCTGAATGTTAATTAATTTCAGTTTCTTTATTTTGAGTGTTGAGGTTCCCGACGATCCAACCCAACAAGGATATTTCGATTTAATATTCAAACACGTTTATTTTATTTATTGATTATTTATTTATTTACCCTAGATGGTGCCGTAGCAGTACGCAGGGTAAAGTCGTTTTTTCTTACTTCTTACTTAACACACAAGCCATGACTTAAAATTTAACAGAGTATTTATACTAAAATAATGCTGACTACTTAATTTACTTGCATACAAATTTTTGGTCGTATTGACCAATGAGAATACTTTTGCTTATTTAGTACAAATATTGTTTAATAAATGTGCTGACTTAACTGTATAACAAACACAAAATAAACGGTGTATCAACCAGTAACAAGTGTAACTGCACAAACTACATTAGTGTATACACTTAATGCACAAAAATAATATGTGTACTCACTTAAATGTATTTATTTATTTAATAAAGCAGAATTGCTGATGTTGCCGTATTAGGGGTTGATTCACAACATGAGGATAGGAATTTTTTGGAACGCTTCACATTATAAAATTTTCTGCTTTTCCTGAAAAATAATACAAAATTATTTGTGTGATGTTAATATATCGTCCGTACCATGTCTATTTAATTCAATCCTCTATGAAAAATTCAGCATTTTGCAGCGAAGCGTATCGTACAAACTGGACGACCATGGTTACGAATCTGAAACGTGAATTTTGTACATTCAAGAGTTGGACATTTTAGGAACGATATGAAAATCGATATGTAAAAAATTTCCAACGAATCTTTTAAGCATTTATTTTGCAAGTACATCTAAATATATATTGTTCCGAAAGTGATAACAGCTATCATTCCTCTGAACATCCTATACCAACATCAATTGCAGCCTAGTGTCTGCACACACGTTTAATTTACATTGTGATGCATTCAATCAAATTATATTCATCAATTGAAACACAATTTTAAAGTAATCGAAATACAAGTGGAAAAAAATTCATGTTTTTTAAAAGTGCTATTAATATAAAATCCCCAAATCCCTCCTTACGAAAATCTGTTCCCAAATAGAAGTTGAAGTCCCCAATTTGAGGACAAATCCCACATCTGGCTACACTGGTGTTCGGTGTTACTTCCATCTAATATATTTATGTAAATGGCTTGTATTGATTTTGATGGTGTCAATACGACTGAGATGCAGTTCTTATTGTGTTAACATTATTAGAGGGCTCCGAACAATCCTAGTAAGCAACCACTTGTTAACGCATCTTTAACAATTGAACTCAAGCACTATCGTTCCGCCTAGCCATCATCATTTGAAAATTTTTAAATGTTTTTTGAGCTATATTGGCTCTGTTTTGTATATTTGTTTTATTTACTTCTTGTTTTTTATTACTACGATACGTCTGTATTTAAGTATTTTTATTATACTTTTTGTTTCGTTTTGTTTTTTTTAATGGTGTTCACACGTAAATTAATTGTTCGAATATTTGAATTATTTGTTAGCAACTTATTGAATATGAAATGGGAATTGATTGTTGTTTCGTTATCAAACTATAGCGCTGTCGTTGTTTAATAGATTTTTTCAATATTGTTGTGTTAAACAGTTTAGCCTGTAGAGGTGAATTAATTGATTAGTAATCGATAATTTCGTTTCGTTTTGCTAGCGTTTTTGTTATTTTAGATCTCGTTATTGCTATTGTTATACAATTTATTTTTAATTATAAATAAGTAATTTCCAATCTATGTATTTAAGAAATAAAAATAATTCATTAGTATGGACATTTTACACGTTAGAGTGTATCATATAAAAAGATTTAAAATTTCTGAAATGTTTAATATTAAAAAAGTGTGGAAGCGGTAAATTGGCACGAAAATTTAATTAGTGCTCATTAAAAACAATTTATATGTATACTACCCTGCCAGCGATAGCGATAGTTTCGTACTAGTAGAGATTACTAATATGTGTACATTTTTGAATATTCGCGAATACGAATACAAATATTCAATTTGAAATTTATGTAGTTCTACGGAATCTGTTGGCAGATTCTTGTTGCACAAAAACATAAATGTAAAAATGAGGGCAAGTACTTTTCCAAAAATTTCGGCCATATATATATATATATATATATATATATATATATATATATATATATATATATATATATATATATATATATATATATATATATATATATATATATATATATATATATATATATATATATATATATATATATATATATATATATATATATATATATATATATATATATATATATATATATATATATATATATATATATATATATATATATATATATATATATATATATATATATATATATATATATATATATATATATATATATATATATATATATATATATATATATATATATATATATATATATATATATATATATATATATATATATATATATATATATATATATATATATATATATATATATATATATATATATATATATATATATATATATATATATATATATA
>CATQFL010000235.1:0-78028 GCA_956483635.1 Panzeria rudis
CTTTAAATAAAATTGGAACAAATTAATGGAATAAAAAATAATTTTAAAAAATTGGGGAGAAAATACATTAAGTGCCTACTACACGGATCAATATTTTAGCTTCAATATATGTGCTTGTGTGCGTTTGCTATGAAAATCAAAAGCATTTTGATATTCTTCAATATTTCCCCTCCGTATATGTGTATAAATTTTTTGTAAACAAACGCACACAAACACATATATTAAAGCTGAATATTGACTTGTCTAGCAATTGCTTTAGACTAACTTTAAAATCGCCAAAGAAAAATTGGTAAATTTGAAATAATTACTAAAAATATAATTTTTTTCGATTATTAAAAAAATTTTGTTGTTTGTATACAGGGTGTCCCATTAATCAACGTCAAGTCGACAGCGGATGATAGGGCAAGTAGTGACTGCTTCAAAAAAAGTTAGAAAAAAATCTATGTCACTTATTTTAAAAGTTGTTGCCAGTTTAAAAAAAAATCACCCTGTAATGATCTTTCTATTGCTGTGACTACAAATCTTTACTTTTCTTATTTTTTTTTTGTCCTATATCATTGTCTGATATCCTTCTGTAAATGACAGTTAAAAATTCATACTGCAGTGGCCTGATTTTCAAAGAAAATCTTACATTTTGCCAAACGACGTACTAAAAATTATTACTACTCCCAACTTTAAGCGGCCGTATTGAAAAAAAATTGTACTAGGTACTTTTGGCAAGTGACATCAAAAGTTGGCGCGTTTAGCACGAATTCCAAAATGATATAATACTTGGTCGACTCGTTTTTCAAACTACCTATTTTTTTTTAAGTAAAAAAACATTTTTTAGTCGTTATTCGAACGTTTTCTTATTTAAATTGAAATCCCGTTCGAACAACGGCTAAACAAATTTTTTTAATTAAAAAAATAGGTATTTTTTTTGGAAAAAACATTGTTTTTTCGCAGTTTGAAAAACAAATCGACCAAATATTATACCATTTTGGAATTTGTGCTAAACGCGCCAACTTTTGATGTCACTTGCCAAAAGTACCTAGTACAATTTTTTTTCAATACGGCCGGTTAAAGTTGGGAGTAGTAATAATTTTAAGTACGTAGCTTGGCAAAATGTAAGATTTTCTTTGAAAATCAGGCCACTGCAGTATGAATTTTGAACTGCCATTTACAGAAGGATATCTGCCAATGATATAGGAGAAAAAATATATAATAAAACTGAAGATTTGTAGTCACAGCAATAGAAATATCATTACATGGTGAATTTTTTTATACTGCCATCACCGTTTAAAATAAGTGACATGGATTTTTGTTCTAACTTTTTTGGAGCAGTCACTACTTGCCCTATCATCCGCTTTCGGCTTGACGTTGATTAATGGGACACCCTGTATATATGCATAAAAACATTAAAAAAGCCAAAATATACAGGAAAAGAGCCAAAAACTAGAAAAATGGTCTATATCGTCGCTGTTCTTACTAACGGACATTTTTTTGAAAAATGAGTTAAGTACACAAGTAGACGTCATTAGTCATTTTTGTTCTAACTTTTTTGGAGCAGTCACTACTTGCCCTATCATCCGCTTTCGGCTTGACGCTGATTAATGGGACACCCTGTATATATGCATAAAAACATTAAAAAAGCCAAAATATACAGGAAAAGAGCCAAAAACTAGAAAAATGGTCTATATCGTCGCTGTTCTTACTAACGGACATTTTTTTGAAAAATGAGTTAAGTACACAAGTAGACGTCATTAGTCATACCGCACCTTGTGTAAAGTTTTTATGAACGTAACCATTAGCATAATCTCTATAAAAGCAAAAATATTTTTGACGTATCGGTAAGAATGCAAAAAAAAATAGTTCACGAAGTGTCCTAAGTGTAAAGCTTTATGAATATAGCAGCAAATACTAATATATTTATTTCAGATTTTTTTAGTGTATTATATTTTTTTCGATATAGCGGTAAATATATTACAATATATTAACAATATTATTGTTCTAATTCCATTAACAAAATTTAATAAAATAATATAAAAGCAATGAAAAAATATATCAGTAGTTAAAACAAGTTTTTTGATAGTAACACGTTTGAAACATAAAAAAATTGTAATTATATTTAACGAAGAAACTAAAAGGAATAACCAAGTAAAAAGAAACAAATATAAAACGCAAGAGGGCTTAACAACACATTTTTTCCAAATTTAATTTTTTGATTGACTAGGACGTAGTTTAACAACATAACATTTACCAGCTAAATTTTATGCGTATATGTCTAAAAATCGCAATTTTTCTTGAAAACCGATTACCAATATTTCAAAACTCATCAACATTAGTCCTCTAAATATATTTTAAAGTAAACATTATGATTGGATTTCCTTAACCACTGGTGATAATTCATTTCTCAAACTCTCACAACATGTATTCTTTTATAACTCACTATTATCTAATTAAGTAATTACTCTAAATATTCTTTAACTTGTATTTTTATTTTTTGTTTTTATTAAGCAACACTAAAATAAAGTCAAAGAATTAATCAAAAATAAATTTAATTTTTTTTATACTATAAAAGTATACTGCAGGCGCATCTGAATAAATTAAACAAAAAATTTCACTAAATGTCGTATCTGCTTCAAAGTCACAAAAAAGTATTTAAAAAAAATTTTTTTTATATTTTTCTTTATTTAAGACTGAAAAAGAGATGCTATACTACATATCAAAAAATACAGAAAACCAATTTTATACGTATTTTGGCTTGGAAGTGACTACATTTAGGACAAAAAACATTAAAAGTGCTCTCCTGTAAAATTTTTGAAATGCTAGTTAGGTCAGTTAGTTAAAACAGCGACGATATATGCGGCTATGTCTGAAATATGCAAGAACATGCTGTAAAGGGAAAAATATGCAAAAATACGTACTAACAAATCAATGGCAAAGTTCTTGAGAATTTCTGAAACGTAAAAATATCTTACTTGTGACTAAATAAATCGCACAAGAAAAAAACATATTTGGGGTTTCTCTGCTCATTACTTTAACATCAAAATTTTTGCTCGGTAGCATTGCATTGATTTTTTTTTTTTATATGTCAAATAGGAAAATTTATATATAGTATTTTTAGGTGGAATAAAAAAACAAGAAGCTGTTATCAGTTAAAATTTTTCACGCAGAAGGTACTCTAATTTGAGACTTTGTGACGCTGTCTTGTGTAAAACACAAAGTTCAAATGTTAAACTTCACCTGTCCTTAAATTTTTACAGCCATTTGAATTTGTTTTTTAAATCAGATAACCCGTTTGGAATCTGCTTATTTATTTAAATTTTTCATAATTTTCTCGATCTAAGCAAACTCCGGAGCTTTAGTTAAGAGTGCACGCCTACAAACTTTTGCTTATGAAATCCCAAAAAGAAAACTTAAAATTTAGTTTTTTGTTAACATTTATGTGTATTTTCCTCGATCTGAGGAGGTTTAAGTTGAAAGTTATTATTGGAATTAATGTAAATTCAAATTATTAAGAGTGTAATATTAGAATATTTAATCAGATTTAGAGATATAACTTGTAATGAATACCAGAATTGAAAATACATTTCGTATTCTATTTCGTTAACTAAATTGATTATATAGTTGATGTTCCTACTCAGTAGTATTCATCGTAACATATGGTAAAAATGAACAGAGAACAAAAATCAGAAAAATGGAAATGAAGAAAAATAAACCGATGGCAACTTTGGGAAAGTGCACTTTAATATCAGCTTGAGAGTGACTTAATTCTCGTATTAAATTTTCACGAAAAAGTTGTATATATAAAAATTAAAATCACATTCAACAGAGCCACCTGACAAGTGGTGATAAACAAATACACGTGAGAACTGACGATGGAAGTGTAGCGGCTTGCGAAAGTGGCGCTACTCTGTTCTGCTGTGTACGTTGAAAAATTAAGTTGATGTTAATTTTTCCCTTGTTCCTTGGAATATTAGTCATGCCCAATTCTTTCTGTATTAAAACGTTACGAAGCTTAGCCTAATAATCAATTTGGATTCACTAAATAAATTATAATTTTTTTACTTTTTTTTAGATAAGTTAAGCTAATATCATTTGCTTATATTGTTTTAACAGAAAGTGTAGAAAGATAATGGTGCAAGGTTTTTCTTAAATTATTAAATTTCTCAAAGAATATTTGTTGCTATTTATTAAAGTATCTTTCATAGAAAAGAAAACCTTCATATTAAAACCACTTTTTAATATCGATTTTTTTTTTATATTTATTTTTGTGTTTTAATTCTTTTTTTTTTTCTTAAGAGACTCTTTAGTTTTTGTTTCAAAGTTTTTTATTTTTTCAGTTCTATATTTGCATATAAATCGCAAAGCAATTTAGAATATATAGAGAAAAAAAAACGATTTTTTTTCTTTCATATGATATAAATGAATGCTTGTAAAGGTTGGAAACGAAAAAAGTTTTACATATTTAACCTTAAATAATATGACCGTTATACACACTGTTCAGAGATCCCGTTAGCTATTAATTCTCTGCCAAGAATGTATAGCGTATATCATACATACTAAGTTTAAATCAGAAGCTGGCGATCCTTGCTCTTGGCCCACAACATTTGTTGGCTATTTGCCGGCTATTCACATGTACACAACACAAAAAATCAAAATAATCAACAACAAGAGGATAACAGTGGGCTGTAGCTATAAACAGGCCGGCTTGGCCAACTCCTCGTAGAGGGCATTTTCATCAACGACTGCTTAAGGAAATTTCGACATTTGTCATGCACGATATTTGTCGATTACAGTTTCTTTTAAAACGATCTAACTGAAACCGTACTCAAAGAATGGGTAAAATAAAAACTATGAAGAAAAATAAACCGATGGCAACGTTGGAAAAGTGCACTTTAATATCAGCTTGAGAGTGATTTAATTATCGTATTAAATTTTCACAAAAAAGTTGTATATATAAAAATTAAAATCACATTCAACAGAGCCACCTGACAAGTGGTGATAAACAAATACACGTGAGAACTGACGATGGAAGTGTAGCGGCTTGCGAAAGTGGCGCTACTCTGTTCTGCTGTGTACGTTGAAAAATTAAGTTGATGGTAATTTTTCCCTTGTTCCTTGCAATATCAATCATGCCCAACTCTTTCTGAATATAACGTTACGAACCTTAGCCTAATAATCAATTTGGATTCACAAAACTACTCAGTTGGTCATGCCAACTAGCCAAATGAGATTCTTGTGGACATTGTCACTCAGTCTGCCACCAGTTGAATCCTTTTAATACATTTCTGCTTGCATAAATGGAGCGAAATTAAGCTGATGAGAAGTTGTGTTACAATGTCTATTAAAAATGCTTGTATTAAATACTCTCTTGGCGACAAATTCCTCAAATTGTTATTGTAGAATACGCGTAAAAAAGAAACAAACGAAAAAATGTAATAGAGACATATCTGAGGATATTGTCACTTACATGGCCATTAATGAAAATATAGATGACATTGTCGCTCTTGTTGTCATGTATGAACTTAACGACCATTTGTTCGAAAATGTCCTCACTGTTTGAGCTGTCACAAACAGGTCATCGACGCTTTAACATTGTCATGCATCGATCTTGCTATATGTCTGAAAGACATGGCCAACCGGGATGTTAATAAACACCAACACACTTACACAACAAATTATCCCCGGAAACGTTTTTGGGCGACATGTCTAACATCATAAAAAATCTGGGACTTTACCACACAATCAGCTGAGTTGTATAAAATTCCCTCAGACATTTGGCAGAGCAGTAGGCAGTTTTCTGGTACGACGTTTCTGCACATTTTCTGCAATATTATCCGATTAATATCAGAATAATCTGCAAATTTTCCGGAGGCAGTTTAATTTCCTTTAAGACATTTGACAGAGTATTCTACACTTTTTCTAATCCACTTCTTACGACTTTTAGCACTCACTTCTGCACATTGTCCGATTTTAGTTCTCGTTATCATTCTCATTTATCTCTTGAGAATATGTACACAAATATTTGAGTTTTTAAACTTATAAAATATAAGTAAATGTTTTCTGATGAGCTGCCATAAGCAGCACGACAATGCATGGAGAATTTCAAACGACATTTCTGATAAATTTCCAATTTTAGCTCCGACTTTTCTTTAACATTAATAGACAGGATTGAAAAGGTATCAGATAAATCGGAAAATTTTCTGTTGTTTTGTCAGACATTTTTTCAACATTCATAAGACATGTCGAAAATTCCTTTAGAATTTCCATAGAAAATTCGTCGGAATTCGTACAGATTTCTATTAGACTTTTCGGTATAGCTTTTAGAATTTCCTGAGACAAAGAGATCCGATTTCTTGTCAACCACTCATATGATTTTTGCTACGTTTTCTGACCGACATCGGATACGAATTCGCCATCTTGTGCAGACTTTCTGACTGACTTCGGATCGACATCTGTGAGAATTGTTTGCTGGCATTTTCCATTTATTTAGTTTTCTCTTTGCCTGGCTCTGGTTTAAATTAATCAGTCAAAATTAAATTGGGAGATATCTCAAATAATAAATTCAATAAATGCTTTAATATATTTTTCATTTAGAAATAGTTTTACTCTCACCCAATGGACGACTAATGGTATCAAGGTGTAGAAAAATAAAATAGGTTCATACCGAACATAAATCGTTTGTTAGGTTTTGTATAAGTTTCTAAGCCTACTACGCTTATTCTTTTGTGATTTTCAAAAAAAAAATTTTTTAATTCTCAAATGGTTTTTGAAAGTCTGTGCATAAGAGGTTCGAAAGTTTTCAAAAATATGGTTGAAGTCTACTGATAATTTGGTAAAGCACCAATGAAATGCATATAGATATTGCTTAACCCTCAACAAATAAATCTTTATTTTAAATAAAATTGGGAGAATATCTCAAATAATAAATTTAATAAATGCTTTAATTAAAATTTTATTTTTCATTTTGCCTTACAAGTACTTTTATTGTCACCCAATGTGCGACTAAATGTATATATAAAGGTGTAGAAAAATATAATAGATTCATATCGAATATAAATTGTTTGTTGGGTTTTTTATAAATTTCTAATCTATTAATCTATTGTGATTTTCAAAAACTTATTTGTAAATTCTCAAATGGTTTTTGAAAGTCTGTGCATAACAGGCTTGCAATTTTTCAAAAGTATGCCTGAAGTCTACTGATGATTTGGTACAGCACCAATGAAATGCATATAGACGTTGCTTAACCCTTGCTTAAATTAACATATATTTAAAAAAATTATACAATTCGTTTAAAGTTAAACATTAAGTTGGACTATTTTTCCCAAGTATTTTTCAGGGTTGCCACTAACTTAAGTATAGTATTGGGATTATATATTTGAAAATGAATAAAAAATATGTATAAAAAATTTATATTTTTTTATAAAAATATTAGAAAGTTTTTCAAAAACAACACTGTGAATTTCAACAAAAAATCGCATTTACGACTTTTTCAATAACCCTACATTAAGTTTTATTAAATAACTTTAAAATTGAATAAATATAAAAAGGCATTTTTCGTGCAATATTTAAAATTCTTTTATGAAGCGAGGGTGGGTTCTCTCTGCCACTTTTCTTAATTTGTCAAAAATAACTATTTAAAATGCATGTAAGTAAATCTTAAAATAATTACTAGAATTTAATAAGAATGAATCAAATAGTTTTATGCAAAATTAGCTTGAAATGTATGTGAGTTGTTATACTAGTTGAAAATGGTTTACCTTTCATTATGAGCTTTAAACTTAACGCTACAATATTTTTTCTAAATTTATTGGGTAAAAAAGAAAATTTTCGACACGGTCTGGATTTTTATCCTCTCCGATTTTAATGAAATTCGCATATATATTCTACTATTGTGGTTACTATTCTACTATTATGGTTACTATTTTATAGGCCTCTAAACTTGGGCACTTCGGCCATTTTTGCAAAAAGTTTGTCAAATTGAAGATTGAATAACTTTAGAATACGTAATCGGATATATTTTTACCCTATTTTTAAAATTTTCCAAGCTTAACACTGAGCCAATAAAAGATGAGTGGTCAAATCAAAAAAATAAATACGTGGGTTCAGAAAAGTATAAAATTTCAAATGACGAAAAGAAATTTATATAGATCGCAACTTTAAAAATTTAATTGTTGCCAAGAAGCCTCATATACTTGCCCCAACGTGCATTTTTTTTAATCGGATCGCAGGTTTCAAAGACACAGGTTTATTACCATTTTTTTCCAGTTCGAACCACTGTGGCAGGTGCATATGGCTGGATACCAGCAGTCATAGACTCTTCTAAAATAGAGTTTCAATTATTGAAAGACTGAAATATATCCATTTCAACTGAAAATTAGAAAATGAGGATTTTCAGTAAAGTAATGAACAGAGACTTTAGGTCTCGGTACTCCTTCTTCCAGACTAGGGAGATTGGGTTGAAACATATTAGTTTGTACTTTTTTGGTGTATGGTGGACACCAAAAAGGGTTATAATCTCCTTTTTTATTGGGTTTGAAAATAAAATAGTACAAGGGCCAACCTTTAGAGATTTTAATTATAATCATTCCACAGGTGGATTATAATTATGGGAAAATTAATAAAAGAGACAAGGAATTAATATTTTATTCTTTTATGGGCAAAGGTTAACCACTTCGATAGCTAACCTTAGTGTAGGGTATTCAACTAGAATATAAAGGACTTGGGTAGATGATTAGGTTTTTTTTGATATTCAATTCAGTTTGGTTTTATTCAACAATTGATAGGTATTGTAATTATAATTAACTCTTTATAAAAATAAGTAACTATATAGTTTTAAGATTTTAGCAAGACATTAATCTGAATAGCTCTGATGATCAAAGCTAAGTGAGTTACATTTTTTTTTATTATAGTTTTTCTTGCTTCGGTTTTAATGAAACCGAAGTTACGGATAAACATGACGTTTTTACACAATTCAATGTTGTTAAATTAAATTTTGTTTTATATTTTTTATAGCATTGTAATTCAAATGAAGATTTTAACATAAACGTTACAAAAGTAAAATTGTTCAAATGTTGTTTGAATAAAGTTTTTATCCCTAGAAGGCACAGCACCAAGTTGTGGTTAGTCACCAAGTTGAAGAGCTGTGCTTTCTCATACCATATTGAAGGAGTTTAGAGCCATGAGTTTATCATCTTTTCTTATAAAAATCACTAGATTATTGTTCAAAGCTGCTTTCCTCGATCCAACATGCATGTAACATATTAAAACTAACCAAACCGTCTGTACGTAAATTTGAGAGTATTATAAAGAAATCTTTGTCTATTAGCTAATACACTTTACTGAGGATAAAGAATCTATTACAACGTCGAGTAATGAGCTTGCTGTTCGTATCTTTTTGAATTACCCGCTTTATAAATACCGGAACACAGCAGCCTGAACTATCAGATACTTGAAGCCATCGTGCCAAATGTAAAAATTAGCAAAGAAGAGCATTCTGTTAGTTTGATTAGATATTCTAAATATTCAACTCTTAATAATTTGAATTTACATTAACTTAAATATTGAACTTAAGCCAAAATAATACATAACTTTCAACTGAAACCTATTCAGTTCAAAAAAAATTACGCATAACTATTATTTTTATTAAAAAATAGTTAGCCAGCGAAATCTTTTCAAGTTTATAACAATATAATTTTTTATCCCTCTGACTAAACTTTATTAAATAAAATTTCAAATAAATACTATTCTTTTATTCAAACCTGAGCCATTCTACTGAAACTGGTAAAAAGTTAGCAGACAATTCTTTTGAATATATAAAAGATAAATACACATCTGTGACTTTTACACTAAAATCAAAAGGGCAAAGCGGAAAGTTTACCTACAAAATGCTTGCAAAATATTTTACTCCTACACAAAAAATACAATAGACCGGAAAGAGAAAACATGTCAAAGAAAACTTTGACTTCATAAATATTATATTGTGATATTTGTTATCAATATGCATGCTTAATCATGCATGTTGATAACAAGTGTCAACGAAAGTGTCTAACTTTTATAAAAGAAAAAATTCCTCTGAGTATTAGTATCTCTGAGTATATAGTATATATGAGTATTAGTATATCAAAGAAAACAAAAAGAATCATAAAAAAGCGAATATAAAGTGATTTTTATACACATATGCAAATACAAAAACGAAGTTATTGACATTTAATATGATATATGAATATTATATTATTTTTAACATTTGCCCAACGATGTGAAAATATTGAAGTGACTCGACACCATAATATTTTTTAATCTTTGAGAACTAAGATTTTCGCTCATGCCAGTAGTGAAAAAATGTACGTAGAATCATTTGTGCTGAAATAACATAACTGTCAATTTATACGGCAAGATGTTAACATTTTTCCAAATTGATGTTAGATGTTAAATGTGTTGAAGTGTGAATAGGCTAGAAGTCAAACTTTTTTGGTTTCGTTTTTACATCTAAGGACATATGAATCGTATATTTCAGAGATTCCATAAGTCAAGCACGTATAATTTTTTAGGAGAGACAAAAATATTTTTTTTTTGTAAATAAAATTGTTCTAAAGTGGATTAACTTTCTTAAGTAGAATACAGTTAGTGTCATATCAAAATGTGTTTTCGAAAAAAAATACTTTGGTTACTTTTCAGTATCTGAAAAATCCGCAAAAGTTTATTTATTGGGGTTTCTAATATACATTGAAAAAAAAAACGAAATAGTTATTCATGCTGTATTCGTTATTTTATATGTATGAAATACATTGACAAAACGAAATAGTTATTCATGCTGTATTTGCTATTTTATATGTATTTAATCATTCACCAGTATTTTCACGTTCACATACTGATCCGTTGTAGATATGCATGTATGCAGAAAATATGGTGTTTTTCTATTGAGGTAAATAATTCGTCAGCTTTCTCAAGTCTTTCCATTGAAAGGTGTAAGTAGAATTCTGGATAGTCATCATCAGGGACAGCGGTTTCATGCAAATGCATGTTTTTTCCCTTGAGTCGGATAATGGCAAAACCGAAATATCTTCACGAAATAATGAATTTGCTTAAAAATGGCATCGATTTGTTAGTGCATATTTTTGCATATTTTGATAAAAATGCAAATTTTTGCATATTTTTGTTATAAATGCATATGCATTGGGTCATATTTTTTTAAAAATTCATTATATTTGAAAATTTTACTACAAATGTTTGGTTTTAGGAAAAAAATACCAAAAAGTGAAGCCATCGACCAATAGTGTTTCAAACAAGTATGTGTCAAAAAACAATGAAGTCCTTAAAACTAATAGACTAGTGCTTTTCTGTAAAATATATGACAGATCACTATAAAGCACAAAGATAAACATGCACAATGAATTGGAAATGCCTCTCAGGTATTAATGTCTAGTAGACCGAATAAAGGTAAAACAAGTTCATTTAGCATAGTGTGACTTACCTCTATGGACCAAATTTTTTTTCAAAATTCCCCCTAAAAATGTTCTCCACGGCTCAAAAATAAACCTTGGAAAAAATTATCCGGATCGCATAACGGGAAGGCGTGGCTCAAACGGACTTAAATTTCGGAAATAAATCTTTAAATAAAATCTGGTGGTGTGCAATAACGTGCATGGAAAAGGAAAAAATGGAAATCATATCTATGAAAATAATATTGCGCAGTAAAAATTTTCGCAAGGCCGTCCTTTGGCCGGTCTTTAGAGTTGTCTCCTCTGGATATGTCGAATGTGTAGTTGCTTCGCTGTGTAAAGATTTTCTGCCTAGCAATTATTCCATGGAGGTTATTGCATGCAACCCAAAATCTACAAAAACCCCTAAAAACTTACCACAAGACAATGTTTTTCCAAAACAAATTTTTTAGAAACACTATTAATACACCAAGTTTAGACTATTAATTAGGAATGCATTAATGTCCCACTTTTTCGATACGATACCGATAATCGATCAAAGATATCGATGATACAGATACCGATAATCTTAGTGAATTCAAATTGAACATAAGTAAACCAAACACAATTTTAGTATTTTTTTAATTTCATTCAAAATTACAGCGATAGATAGGGAAGATATTATTAGCATTTATATCAATATTGATAACATTTTTGTTTAAGAGCCAAAGTCTCCTAAAATTTTGCGGAGGAAGACCATTTCGTCTCTAGAAATAATAGAAGGTCTTTGATGTTTCTCAAGTTCTTATTTCGAAGAGTTACATCTTAGAATGTAGAGTGGTTCGTCTTTCCAGAACACTGTAATAAAAAAATCTTTTAAATTATTATAACTAGTAAGTTATAATTGTCGTATTTTTTCTTCATGCTTTTAAGCAGAATTAAAACGAACAAAAATGTTCAAAATTAGACTTCTAAAAGTTTTCCATGAGCGATGTGTTTAGTTTTTGCCTAATATTATATAACTAGATATATCTCCATATTTATTGATATTTCAAGTTTCAAATAACTCTAATAAGTAGTTTAGAAATTATGTACTACTAGCTTTTACCCACGGCTCGCTCCATTGATATATTGCATACCCCATCGTGGTCCTATTTTTGAAAAAAGGAATTTTTAGCCTATGTGTCTTTCCAGACTCAGATCTATCCGTCTACCAAATTTCATTCAAATCCATTAAGCGGTTTTAGCGTGATAGTGGTTTAAACATACAAACATCAAAACATCCAAACTTTCACATTTATGATATTAGTAGCATTTAGCATTTATATTGTGAGTAGCTTCTACAATACACTGGTAATAATTTGCATACACTATTTTATATTGAAATTTTGTTTGAAAATTTTGTAACTTTGACAATTCCCAACCGATTTTAATCACTTAAAGCCATTCTAGACTACAATAAGAGTATTAATACTTTTGAGGAAAATGAAACCATGACATAATCAATTGTTATTTGTTTTTTTTTAATTTTCAAACAAAAATTAGATCACGTAGGCATTTACTTCAAAATTATTAATACTTGTATTATAGTCTGAAAAGGCCTATAGGGTTTATTTTATTCAGTATAAGATACACTTTTCAAGAAAAAATTGTTTCGGGTTTCAAACAAAGTGTTGAAAAAAGAATTCAAACTTTAAAAATCAGAAAAAAAATTTTTTTCTTTAAGTAATATTTCCACGAAATGCTAGCCAAAATAAAATATTTAAAATACACACGGAAAGCTTAAATCCTTCTATGTTCGACACCACTTAAAAATTGAAAATCGGTGCAAAAATAACGCAGAGAAATTTTTTGTCCGTGAAGTCCCAAAAATCGTATTTTATCGATAACTTTAGATTTTTGGGGGTGTAATAGAATTTCTAAAAATTACAAAATTATCAAGTTGGCCTATAATCTACACTAGGTCATTTCAGAAGTATACTTTCAAAATCACATAGTGTAATTTTTTTGACAAACGATCCAAAGCCCACTTCTTGCAAATGAATTTGTGTTTTATGTCGATTTCCAAATCGTCAACTCTTTTATTAAGAACAAATACCAAGCCAGTCACTTTTTCGCGATTCGGAATTATTCTTCCTTTCTGTTTAAGGGTTTTTCATGCATTTAATAACTTTAGAAGACTTAACTAAATAATTGCGTGAACAAAATAAGTTTTAAAATCGCTAAGCAGTTTCAAAAACTGACTACTGTAAACGTTATTTCTTCTTAAAAAAAACTTGGAAAATCATAGTTCCATCGACAATAAAACATCGCCGATACTGATTTATCTCGGCAAACCCGAATAAACTGGTATCAGCTGCATCTCTTCTATTAATCCACGAAGTTTAGAAATACAGCTAAAAATTTCAAATTTGGAAATTGTTTAATGGTTTGAAAAAAATCACAAAAAACTTTCCTTTGAGGCAAGGAAAAAATCTTAAATTCCCCCTTCCCCTTGGTCCGTGTCTGATTTATTCGATCAAATCGTATTTTATGCTTTACAGTTTCTTATGCTCTAGTTTATTGCATTAGTTTACTTGAAAATAAACCCATGTGGCATATTGCAGCAACTTAAGGGCGGATGTGCCACGCGTTCCCGTTATGAGATCAGTATAATTTTTTGCAAAACATATTTCTTCAATGGGAACAACATTTCTAGGGGGAGTTACGGTACAATTAAGCAAGTTGAAAAATAAAGCGCATCCTAATAGAGCTATGTAAAGCATTTATCTCTGCCGACATTCCTTTACACAAACTAAACAACAGTGATCTAACTAATTTTTTAAAAATATTTATGGTACGAGACCCGACTGCAAATTTCTGCAATCATCTGTTTTTTTAATGAAGAAAATTTTTTAAATATATTTTGAAGAAGTGGAATATAGCACATATATATATTTAATGAGGCAACTCTGCACGCCTCATCAAATATGGCCGGAAAATTTGTTTGTCCTCTAGAGCGCGCCATATTGAATTTTATGTGATGTCACATGTCCTATAAATAACATATGACCCAGACGGTCCTAACGATAACCCACTTTAATAGTGTAGTGTGAAAACTCTCATTCATTCTTGTCTATATTAACATCTGGCAGCCCTAACTTGCGACCAAATCAGAAATGGTAGCCTATTTTTTAAACTTCTTTACACATCCATCTTTGACGGTAACTACAATTTATTTAAAAAAACACATGATCGAAAATGACCGCCAAAAATTAATTATTCCTAATTCAATCAAAAATACTTGCGGCCATATTTAAAGTGGCAACCCTACACTACAATATTCTACCACTTCAAAGTAGCAATAAAAAATTTATTTCGTTAAAAAAACAGTTGAGTGCCGAAATTTGCAGTCGGCTCTTAGACTAATACCAATGAGACCAATCCGTATGAGTAAGTTGTATGATACAAAACCTCACAAAATTATACATTTATTAAAAGTTAATTATTTATGGGTCTATATCGATGAGACAACAGACATCAAACAGCGATTTATTGCCAATGTAATTGTTGGTATATTGGATGCAGACGAAGAGAAAGGTATACTTAAATTCCTTCTTAATGTGGCAGAATTAGAAACACCAAATCATGATACGATTGCCAGAGCCTTTAACGACTCAATTGCGTTATTAGGCGACAATTTGATGCTGCACCATATATGATAAAATCTGCAAAATATTTAAATGTATTTTACCCAATTTAATGTCACTTATCTTTCCCATGCAATGCATAGAGTTGCAAAAGAAGTTAGAAATCAATGTGAAGACATCGACCTTTTGACTTCTTATGGAAAATATATTTCTCAAATCAAGATCGCGGGTAGAGGCTGCCGCTAATTATGCAAACTACTTTGATCAATTTAAAGAAGTTGTGGAAGCTTTAAATGAAGAAGATGTTATAGCAATAAAGAAAGTTAAAAAAATTTTTAATTTGCATTCAATTAAAGATCAATTGGTATTTGTTAATGCAAATTATGCGTTTCGTATTAATACAATTGATAAGCTTCAACAATTTAATTCACTGCGCAGCCAAAACCAAATAATTGACGAAGCAATAAATACAATTAATGCAGTTCAAGGCACGATTAGTGAAAAAATTCGGATTTAAAAAAATAAAAATGGTGTTTTTGATTCAATATATTCCATTAGAGAATTAGAATTATTTATATATGCGCCAATGACATCCGTAGATGTTAAAAGGTCTTTTTCAATGTATAGAAGCTTTTTAAGACCAAATACTCTGAACTCTACAGTTGAAAATATATATCAAATGTTATTTTTAAATATAAATAAATAAGAAAAATTTTTAATTTCTATTTATATTGTTTTTTTATATTCTGTAGCCTCATATTTATATTTACCTAATGAGACACAGAAAAAACAAATTTTTCACTTCAAATACCAAATTCCCTGAATCAAAGGTAAATTTGTCCAATTCAGGTCCTATAAAGAAATTTGTAAATTCAAATGCAAATATTTGTAATAATTTGTTTGAAAAAAATTCTGATTTTTTCAATAAACAAATTGTTTCAATCAAAAAATGTTTTAGAGAAATTTAAAAAATAAATCAAAGAAGTTCATAATCTTATCAGGTTGCCAACATTTGCGGTAGGTAAATGAAATGAAATAATAAGTCAAACAAAATTATTTATTAAACTAAATACAGACAATAATAAAGATTTAAAATCAGTTTCAAAAAAATGTTTGTTTAAAAAAAAGCTATCATAATTTTTTCTGTGGAGTGAATTAAAATGTTGTGTTTTGTTTGAATAAAATTTATAAAATAAGTGCATATTTTATTGTTTTTAGTGTATATCTCGCGTTTTTTATGCCTTATTTTAGGTACCTAAAATACGTTTTTTTAGTGCAAGAAGTCCCTGTCCCAGGTCATCATTAATATATTCGTTTGCAGTGACTAAAGGTACGTCAAGTTACTTCACTTCGGTGATGTCATTTACACAATTAAGGCCTAAATCTTGTGCAAAGAATATAAATAAATAAAATAGACTAAAATTTAAATAACTAAAGGTAAAAACTAATGGTAGTTTGGAAAACGTTTCATCAATTATTATTTCCGCTGCAATCAGTCAAAATATTTAATATATTAAATTATCCAAATGTACCAATAACTATTTAATTACTTTGTTAATTTAGCAAAAATAACCTTAATATGTTTTAGGTTAAGCTAACTCCACGTTGCACAGTGGTTCCAATTGGAAAAAATGGCAATGAATCAGTATCGTTAAAACTTGTGATGCGATTATAAAATTATGTATGTAAAAATTAAGAGCACATAGGCTTTAGGAATGTTGAAATTTGGACTACCTTGTTGAAACACACGTTGAGCTACAAGACAAATTTTGTCGTACTCATAACTTTTACAAATATCATCCGACTTTAATGAATTTAAGCTTGGTATAAAGTTTATGAATAGATAAGGAAAATACAGTTTACCTTATTATAATATCTTTAATATCTTCAAACATATTAGGCGTTGAATTTTAAAATTTATTTTCGTTGCCTCGACTTTGTTCTCTATTTCGTTTATATCTCCGCTAATAGCATTTCCAAAATTAAAACAAAAAATATTTTATGATTTTGAACACAGTCTCTCATAACATGCAGACAAAATTTTAAGTTATCTCAATTCATTTAGTCGTGAAAAGGAATTAAAATTAAGAGTTTGAAATAAAAGTGAGTAATTCTCGCAAAAAAACCGACTTCAGTACAAAGAGTAATATACTTGATGGCCTTTCATATAAACAATTTTGAGAATCGGTATGCAAATGCAGGAATTGTGCTCTAATAATTATTTTGGGTGGAGGTGTGGAAGACTTGCCCCACCGCTTTTCGTAGAAAAATGATGCGACCAAACTCTAAGCAAACCATTCCAAACAAAAAAAGAATTTTGGAAGTCGGCCCATAAATGGTGGAGCTATGCGATAATCAATGTTTCGAGGGAAAGGGGAAATCCCGCATAGATTTTGGAGAAAAATTATGGTACCAATCTGCAAAAGAGGTTTGCAGCAAATTTCCCAAATGTACACTGAAAATAATCCATGCAACATTTTACGAAAAAAACTTTCGTACTGACTTTTTTCGTAAAATATACGAAACTTTCGTATATATCACGAAAAAACATTTAGGCAATATTTTTTTGGATTTACGAAAGTAACGAATACTTTTCGTAAACTTTTTTCTTGTTAAAAAATATATTTGAAATAAAAAAATAAATTAAAATAATTTTTTTTAAGTTAACGTATTTTTCAGTAAATCAAACTAGTTTTTAGCTCTTATAAAATAAGTAGAAAGTGGTTCAGTGGGTAAAGTACATGACTTGAAATATGCAGATTGCGAGTTCGTGCCCCAGTTGAGCCATACTTTTTTTTACTTTTATTTTTTGATTATTTTCGTACATTTCGTACATTTCCGAAAGTATTTCGTCGTGCGAAATTACGAAATATATCGTAATATGTACGAGCGTTTTCGTGCAGATGTTGCATGGAATTTTTTAACTGTAGTAAAACTGTTTCAAACAAAAAAACAATTTTGACAATAGGTTCAAAAATGTCAAAGATATGCATGTATGAGAGGGGAGCGGGAGCAAGTTTCCCCCTCTCATTTTCGAAAAGAATTGTGGGGACAATTTTGGTTAAACTCTTTCAAACAAAACAAGAGTTTTGAAAATCGGTTCACTAATGACAGAGTTATGCATGGGGGGGGGGGAGCAAATTTCCCCTCTCCGATTTTCGAAAAAAATTATGGGAACAAACTGCAGGCAAACTCTTTTTTAAATCGGTTCACAAATGACAGAGTTATGCATGGACAAACATAAAAAAGTAAATAAAGAACATACACAAGAATTGATAACCTTCTCCTTTTTGGAAGTCGGTTAGAAATTGATAAATTTTGACAAAAAAGAGTAGTCCATATTTTTGAAGCTTAGGTCATTGTCTATGCTTTTTACATACATCGTTTTGTAATCGGATCGGAAGTTTCAAAGATACAGATTTATTTCTTTCCTTTTTTTATTTTTGCTGTGCATGAACTAGTACTTTTTTCACCATAAATGCGGAAGATTAAAATTTAATTTAATAAATAAAAAAAAACTCTTCGCAATTTCATGCAATTTATTCGCATAAAACTTTGTAATGTCGCCTTGGAATTTATCATATAAATTTTAGAATTTTGTGCTCATATATTTCTTCAGTCAGGAAATTCGTCAAATTTAAAATAAAATCTATATCGATACAAATTTTCTATGAAAATCTTCTTATTTTCCTTTAAGGTCATCCATTAAAAAATACTTAAAACAATAACACATTTGTTAAAGTTGGTATTCCTTTTTTGCTTCGGGCTAAACCATCTAACCAAAAACTAACATTCATATGTATATGAATTGAAATCCTTTATTTCATTATATTTTTTCTACTCTTTTCTATTTTAAGCCAATATTCTTTTATGTGTTCGGGTTGCTTTTTTGTGGCAAAATTATTAAATGTCCACCCATCTTGAAATAATGACAATTATTGCATATATGTGTTTTAGACAACAAAAAAAAAAAACACATAGGAAAAATAGAAGGTATGCAACGAAGAAAAGTCTGTAAGGTATATACGAGGATTACTATCTTTCCATATTTTAGGAATGACTATAACGCACAGTGGTGTTAATTAAAAAAAGTGGTCATAGGTATAGAACTTGTAAGCTACTCGATAGATTTTTCCGAAAATTTATATGGTTGTAGAGGAGAAATCAAATCTTGAGAATAATTTATTTTGAAGTCTGTAGTTGAAACAAGTTGAATGATTCTGAAAAATTTACTCCTGTCCTAATGCAACTTTAATTTTCAATCAAATCCATTCAGTAGTTTAGCAGTTACCAATGTTTTTTAATTTACACCACTGTGCGACGTCATGAATTCTTTTGTTTTTAATATTAATTTTCAAATACATCATAAGCCATCTTGCTATCTTCAAAACGGTTGATAATACGCTATAACTTTTATAATAAGATAATAAGAGGAATTCCTAATAAACACATTTTTGACGTCTGATATCTCGTGATCAGTGTTGTCAGGAGCTGGAGGAAAAAAGAGGTTAAACGGTATTTTTAGTAGGCTAGAAATGGCTACATCGCAAAAAAATAAAAGATAAAAAAAGCAAAATATTTTTTTATGAAAACTCATTGTATCTAAGGGTTACGGTACACTCATACCAAGAAAACCCATAAGTGCGGCTGTTCATTTATCTTGCGTTTGCTAATAGTCAACCTGCATAAAAAGCCAAAAACAAAAATAAAATTTATAAGTTGAAAGTTATTATTTCGGCTTAAGTTGATTAATTGAGTTAATGTAAATTAAAATTATTATTAAGAGCGGAATATTAGAATAACTAATTAGAGTAGCACAACGTATTAGTACTAATAATATTGACAGTCTCTACTTTGTCATAATCAGCGTTCTTTGTTCACTTTTCCCAAGTTTGATCATGGATACTACCATTTAGGCTGACCTCTCACCAACAAAAGACAAAAAGTTTTGTCTTTTAAATCATAGACATTTGCCACTAAATCTTGGATTCGAAATAAAATAATGGTCGCTCGTGTCGTCACACAGTGTTGTTAGCATGCGTAACAGAATCTTTTTTTATATAATTCATTACATATAGACAAAAGCGCAAGAAACTCAAATTTATGTCTGCAATATTATTTCATTGCAAAGAAAATTTCACTGTATGGAAATTTACTACAAAGAGATGAAAATATACTAACAATTGAACGAAAACACTGTCCTTTTGATATGACCTCATAATAGGGAAAGCTTCATTGTAGAGAAGTTCACTATAGAGAAGTTCGACTGTATAAGCAGCCTTTAGTATTTCAGTATCATATATTTGTTGTTGTAGCGGCCAAAGTTTTACATATTATGTTAAAATTGCAGCTCCGTAGCTCTTACGGCTCTCGAGTAAACAGCCTGTGGGAGACAGACAGACGGACAGCGTAGCGATAGCAACAGGGTTCCTTTACATTTTTGCGTGTACGGAACCCTAAAAAGCAATGAAGAACATATATATCGATATATCTCAAATAACGACCTTTGATATTCGTATTCAGCGAACTCAAATTAGCTTAGAAAATTTTTTGTTTTGGCAAAATGTATAAAAGTTTTTAAACTATTGTAATATAATATATATATATATAAGTTTTTTGTTCGTGGTATGTTTCACATGTTATCTTCTGCATATTTGTTTAGTTTTTATACTCAATAGATAATTGTAGTTGTTATTCTTATGGAAAACTTTAATAAATTGTGTCATAAGTTTTCTGGTTGCACATACATTTATAGAACCGTAACGAAAATGTTTTAAAAATATTGCCAAAAGTTGTTAATTTAAAATACCACAAAATTTTGTAGTTTCATTTTTACACAGCAGATTAGAAGTATTTTCTTAGCATGTGCAACTTCATCTTTTCTACAACGACTTTGTAACGGAAGTTTGTGACAAGACACTTGTACATACAAAATTACAAGTACTAACAACTAACATATACGAGACGTGTCCAAAAAGCCGTAAATCGATATTTATCACGTTTTTTAAGACTGATTTGGAAAACGATTTTAAGCTCAAGATTATAGTTTTCCAAATATTTGCTCAACTTTTGATTGGCAACAAGGTTAAAATTGATTTGGGGTACTCGGTATTTTTTTTTATATTTTTTTATACTTTATAGCTTGTCGCAAGGGCTAGGTTCGCTGGTAAATGTAACCTTTGACTTTTTAATTTGTGTAAGGCTGAAGATAATATCAATATAAAAGTGTTTTGCCATCTTTGAATGGATTACGACTGATTTGATGTGGTAAACTAGCGCTTTATACACCCAGAAAAAAAATTTGGTTGAAAAAGGGTTAGGATGATAAAAAAAATAAGTGGAATATACTATATTTCAACTCAGACTATCAAGTTGCTATGAATCATAAAAAAGTCGGTGTTCATTACCATAACAGCATAATTGTAATAAATATATGCTTCCGACAATTCTTAAACTGATTAGATCAACCGATCGTATGCTTTTGCCAAGACTAAGTAACGAATAAAATTAGCATAACCGAATAAAATATTATGAATTGGGTTTTAGTATGAATTATTGGTATTTGCAACTAAAAAAATTTTATTTCTAAATTTATTTTACTTTTTATCGGTAGTTGCAACTAACTAGTGGTTGATTTTATTATCATTGATACACCTAACCGATTAAACGGTTCGCATTAGCAATTATTTATTACTGAAAAATAACTTATTTTTCAATAAGAATTCTATGGTAGCTGGCGCTGTTGGCTGAAAGGTTATCACGTTTGAGTACAAACCCTGAGGTCTTGAGTTCAAGACTAGTTCCAGGCAAGCCAACAGCATCATGAATTGTCTGAACATATTTTATTTTTTAATTTGTTTGATGTACATTGGTGTGTTATTTTGTTGGTTGTTGTTGGACTGATAAACTGATGAAGGCATAGCACTGATTACTTTGGCAGTATCGGTAGCGATTATACTAAAATATCCTAATGCACTTTACAGCACCCTCATTTGTCGGTATTATAGCATTACCGCCAGCGAGGTAAAATAACTAATAAATGGCTACACAGCTTAAGCAAACTAGTTTCTCTACTTGACAGCAGAGGGGCTGCAGAATTGTAAATAAATTAAGCTTTTTATCTGCCTCTCTCTTCACCACCTGTTCTCTCTACACTATCCCTTTTCAAAAGATTAATTAATTAACTAGTAGGCATTAATTGCCTGATTGTATTACTTCCCTTTAGAACAAAAAAATTCGATTAGCTTTCGAGTTGCAAATCAAAATACATATACAAACACAATAGAAGAAATAAAGTTTGATGCGTCACAGCTTTGGTTTGATTAATGATAATAAAAAAATATTTTTTTATCACATTCAATTTTATAAGATATAGACAAGTGGTTATAAACAAAATATACATGAGCACTGATGATGAAAGTATAGCGGCTTAAGAAACTAGCGCTGCTATGTTTCACTGTGTACGTTGATTAAGTTGATGTTAATTTTTCTCTTGTTCCTTACAATATTAATCATTTATGATTCTTTCTGAATGTAACATTTACTTAGCCTAATAATCAATTTGGATTCACAAGCAAGTAAGTTGGAAATAATCATATTAAAAAATTCATTTTGTTTAGAATACTCTAAATAATATATCTACGCTACTTATGAAAAAAATAAAACTTTAGCTATATTATTCGATTAATCTATTAACTGCAATAAGTAATTTCTAATAATTGCTAGCACGTATTTAGCACACTATCTTGGTGTTGTGAATAACGAATACGTTGTTCTACCGAGAGGGAAAAATGGTTTGCTTAAAAATATGAAAACAATACCAAAACTTGATATAAAATTAAACAAATATGTACATATATTAGAGTGGGTCAATTTATGTTTCAAAAAATCGTGTTGCGGAAACATAATCTACGGACAATTCTGAAAATTTTTCGCCAAAGAACCATAGGTCGGAAATGAGTTTGTAGACCGCGTAAATCGACATAAATATTTTATATGGCTTAAAAAAATAATACCAACAAGCATAACTAGTATCTTTTTTGGTTTTACGAAATATAGCGACTAGAAAATGGGAAAAATTGGCCAAAATTATACTAAACTGACTTTACAAAATTATGGATATATACATATATACCTGCTTACACCAGATATTACATTGTGGTATCATAATGGCACAAAATGAACTTTAAAATCGTTTATGCTATGATTTTATTTTTCAATCTTCAGAAGTCAAATTTTACCGACCTTTTGCCTCTAAAGTTTGACCTCTTGACCATTCCGATTTTTATAAAATTTTGTATAAATGAAGCCTCTGGTATTACTAGTGTTATTATAAAATGTTGACTCTATATACTTTCTGGTTTGCGAAGTATGGCGACTTTAAACTGGGAACATTTAATAAAAATATACTAAACCGACTTTACGAAATTGTGTATATATTTAAACCTACTTACTTTAGTTTGATCATCTAAAGTAAGTAGGGTGTCATATTAAAGAGACTTTACTATTAAAGGGTACAAAGTGGGCTTTACATATGTTACGATTTAATTTTGCATTCTTTAGAGGTCAAATTATATGGACATAAGGTCAGAAAATATGACACGACAGTGGAGCATCTTTATATATAACAGTAATTTTGTAAACTCGACTTAGAATCATTATTACATCTTGACAATAGCTAAAAGCAGACTTTTCTCGGACGGATAAACAGTTTATCAATATTACAAATTTACTTTAACCTACCAGGTAGGATGCACCTGACTTTAACTTATTGCTCTCTTTCATTTAAAGTGAAGTTTTAATAGAGGTAAACCTTTTATTCGTCCGACAAAATCCTGCCTTTAACTATTGCCTAGTTGTAATAATGGCCCTTAATATATTTTAATTGAAGTTTTCCATTTTCAAGTCGCTATATTTCGCGAGCCGGAAAGTATATTGAGCTTAGGTTCTGCTGCAATAGTGATTACGCCAGTGGCATCATTCGTACTGATATTTATAATAAATTCAGTATAGTGTGACTTTGGCTCGCACACGAATACACTGATATCCCTTTTCGTTTTTGCCCTTTTTTCATTTTGGATATTTTTCGTTTCACTTTTTCTTTTAATTTTCGTTTTGTTTAATTTTTTTCGTTGTTTTGTTATTTTTTAGTTTTGGCACTTTTATCATTTTGTTTATTTTTTAATTTTTTACGATTTTTCGTTTTGCATTTTTTTTTTGTTTTTCGCCGAATTTTTTAGTTTTGGCGATTTTTTAGTGTTAGCGTTTTTTTTTATTTTATCGTTTTTTTGCTTTTTGACGATATTTTTAGTGTTAGCGATTTATTTTAATTTTGGCACTTTTTTGTCAGCTTTGTCGCTTTTTTCGGTTTTGCGGATTTGTTTCGGTTGTTGGTGAATTTTTTTAGTTTTTGCGATTTTTTTTTGTTTCTGACATTTTTTTTCGTTTTGGCGATTTCTGCGGTTTTTTTGCAATATATTTTTAATTCTGGCCCTTTATTTCGTTTTGGTGATTTTTTCCATTTTTGGCGATTTTTGGCGATTTTTCTGGTTTTTTGCATTTTTTTTTTAATTCTGGCTCTTTTTTCGTTTTGGTGATTTTTTCCATTTTTTGCGGTTTTTTTCGTTTTTAAAGTTTTAGGGACTTATTTCAGTTTAGCCCCTTTTTTTCGTTTTGACGACTTTTTTCGTATTTTTGCGTTTTTTAGTTTTTTGCCAATCTTTTTAGTTTTGGTGATTTTTGGCGTGTTAGCCATTTTTTTACTTTTGGTGCTTTTTTCCTTTAAGCGCTTTTTTCATTTTGGCTATTTTTCGTTTTGACATTTTTTTGTAATTTTGGAGTTTTTGAGCTTTAGAGCTTTTAAAAATTTCAAGAGTGTCCAAGATAAATCAAATTGTCTAAATTATATAGTCGAAATTACATTAACAGATAGAACACCCTTTAATTTTTATTGTTTTAAAAGTCAGTGTTAGTTAGTGTAGTCTGTTATACAGAGTACACCAATTAACACTAACTTTGAAAATGTAAAGTGTCTATGTATAAGTTTCTGGATACATTAGTATTTCAATATGTTGCGTTGCTCACTTTAGAACACCCTTTTATTTTTAAGTAACATATATTTGTTGCCTTTACACTTTTGGTGCACGGAACTCTAAAAATCGGAAGGCACAAATAGACTGGTTTGTTGGTTTTATTTGATATTTGTTTTAACCTATATATAAAACTTAATGTCGACATTTCCGACCTATAGTTTCTTAGCATTTTCAGTAGATTACGCCTATGCTATGCTATACGTTTTTTTTTCTTTGTTTTTCTCCCCATAGAAATTGACCCACTCTAATGTATATGTATATGCAATTATTACGTGCGCAAAGTTATATTACAAATATTTATGCAGGGTATAGAGACAAGGTTTAAAACTTTTTTCATTCTATTTAAAATTAAGTGCCAATAAGGATATTGTGCTATTTATAACTTAAAATTTTCACAGATAAAGCAATAAACAGCGAAGTTTACAAAAAGAATCATGTTTGCGGTTTTATCTCTTTTCTGTGTTTTTCATTCAGTTTAAAGTTTTAATGCCAATAATGAATTGAACTTGTGAAAAAATATAGACCAAGATTTATATTGAACGTATGAAATGTTTATATTAAAACTTAAAATTACAGTGCAAAAATAACTTTAAACAAATATTATTAAAACATTTTGCTATAATACATGGAGGAAAAATATATTAATTAAATTGTGTGCCAACTTTATCTACTACTATGTATATACTATATTCAAATCAAAGGAATTTAAATAAGGTCAAGATCGTTTATATAACTTTTAGTTATATTAAATTATTGTTTTATTGAAATGCGGGTGTTTCGTAAATGTGTTCTACTACTTCCGATCTTAGGCCAAGTATTTCTTAGTAGTGTCATATAGACAGACATTCGTGAGTAGGCGGCCCTCCTTAGATGGCTCATTGGCAGACCCAATACCAGGATCGGATACTATGGCCCAATCAGCCATACATACGTTTTAAATTTTCAACGATTACAGAAACGTCAGCAAATTTTAGGTCAAGCAACAATCTTCCATTGATGACGACTTTTGGCAACTTCGTAAAGGGATGATTCCGTATAAGATCGAAATACTTGACGTAAGTGAAGTTTGTTGGCTTGAAAGTGGCACTACAAAATTGCCGGCTGGTAAAGTTTTCATATAATCTGGCAACTTAAAATTCGTAAAAACTGCGTTGGAATATTATTTTCTGCCAAATCAAGAATAACGCTAATCATATACAAAGCTATCTGAGATCAGCTCAAAGCTATGTATTCTACAATCGATCTCAACGATGCCAAATATATAGACGATTATTATAGGCAATTCAATTATGTTTCTATGTTTAATGCGAAAATGGTCTGTGAGTATATTAACCTGTAGACATTAATTGGAAACAAAATGTTAAGTGCTCTAAGGAGTAATAATTGCGACAGATTGGTTGATTTTGAGCACATAGTTAACTTTTTTTTGAGATATCAAATTAATTTCGTTTTAATAAGCAAACTTTTCTTGGAGTCACTAGTGGCTATAAAAGCCAGGCGTTGCGATGATATAGACAGTAATAATTATCTCTACGACCAGCAGCGATCAACGCGATTCGAGGAGGAGAAGTAAAGTACACAGGACACAGTATAATTATCGTAAGATCAGACACTCAGATTACTTTTGTCCGGAAATAGCCAAAATACTTGGTCGGACATAACGTTAGCATGCAAAACATAAGCAAAGGCAGTGCTATGAATATAACGGGCCCCTATATAAAAAAGTTCCATTTTCGGGTTTTTCTGATTATTTACTCACCAAGATCTACCTGTATTCCAGCATCTCTCCCACACGTGTCCTGCCCTTTTCAGATGTATCTGATTACGTGTTCAGTAAGACATACATGTATACCAAATTTAAGTCTATACCTGTAGTGGAAGTGTTCCATGCAAACAAGGCGGTAGGGACCCTAGTCTATCTATATAAAAAGTTCCAGTTTTCAGAGTTTTCTGATTACTTATACAGAAAGAATTATGATAGCTTTTTCTATAAACAAACATGTTGTTGAAACTAATCTTAAATCTTTTTTAATGTCCCTGTTTTGTTTGGTAAATAATTTTGTTTGACTTATTATTTCATTTTGCTACCGATAATGTTGGCAACCTGGGGGCTAATTACGGAAATCGTGATCGAAACAAATTCGTATCTAAAATTATTTCGATAGTTCGAGTTTTTCTAATGATGGCACTCAATACCTTGCGAGTTGATTTTTTGTTTAAGTGTTGTAAAGAAAAACATAAAGAGTTAATCAACACTAGCAAGATGTAAACAAAAAACATATATTTACAAAGCAAAAATAAATTAATAAAAAAACAAGCTTAGTTATAAAGTTTAGTTATAAAGTTTATTCTTTTTTTTATATTCTTCATCATCCGAATCGGAAAATGAATGTAATATAAATTCAATTAGAAAGCAAATCCGCAACACCAGTGATCCACTGGGTTTGTCCAACATTGAGTAAGTTTTCCGCCATATTCTTTGAAAAGATAATGTAATTAACATTTTTAGTGCCTCAAAGAAAGATTTTAGCTATATTTTTAAAGAGTTAGAGTTCGCTGCCACACAACAAATTGACGAAATATTGTGTTTCAAATAAATTTTGGTAATGTTTTTTTTATAAAAAAGTGACCTTTAGCTGCATTTGAAATTGTAAACATTATAAACAAAAGGTAAAACAAATTATACGATGAAATTATATGTATTATTAAGTTTGCTATATTAAAATAAACAATGAAAAATGGTTTTCCGTAACTCGTTATAACCTTTGGCGTTCGCACGAATTTTTGTCAAGTTGCTTCAATTCCTTTTTCCGAATTTCCAGTTCAGTTCTCTTTATTGCCATATTGATTTGATGCAATTGGAAATTCATTTGAAATTTGTTCTCTTTAATATTAATAATTTTATCCAGCTTTTTTAAGATTTCAGTGTGGTAATTTTCAGTGGCACACATATTTTTTTAAGTAAAACTGTTTTTGTTTCTCTTGGCTCTTTTCGTTTAGATGGCATATCTTGGTGCAGTGGCGGAACATTTTTTGGTGTTTCTTCTATTCATCTGTATCCATTATTTCAAAAATTGATTCATCCATTCTTTTGCTGGTGATGGCCTTGTATTTCCATAAGAACTATCTTCGCTAAGTTGTTGCTTTTGTGAGCCAAAAATGCGGACGTCTTTTTAGCCAGCAATAGCTTTATTAATACCTGCTGCTTCCAAAATTTGTTCGGCATACACCTACCAAAAATATATAACTATTAGTATTTGGGTACGTTGAAAGAGAAAATTACAAAAATTTTGCAAAAAACCCTGCGCCAACTTTTCAGATCTTTCAGCGGTGGAACAGAAGCATTTAGTTTGATTGCTGAAGTATCCTAAAATCTATTGGCTGTAGCCTTTCCTTGACATGTATTCAGTAGAATCCCTTTTTCCAAATCGTTGTGTTCAGACATAAATTCTGCGAGAATCTGCTTTTATCTGAAATTAATTTTTGTTGTATTCGACCTAATAAAAATAATAGTAATTAAATTTGCCAAAAAACTAAAAAAATGTTTGCTTACATTTTCTTGTTTTCCAACAAACGCTTTTAAAATAAAATTTCGATAGACAATTTGCTAACGACTTAAAACTCGCACGGTTGCATTCGAACAGAAGCTCGTTATCGAAATTTCAATAAACTTTACTCGATATCGAATAACAGCATACCAAAAGTGAAAAAATCGATATTTCGAGTAAATTTCGCTCGTGATCGACTGAGGGAATTAGGCCTCTGATAAAATTATAAAATTCTTTGATTTATTTTTAAAATTTTTGTAAAACATTTTTTGATTACAACAATTTGTTTATTGAAAAAATCAGAATTTTTTCAAACAAAATATTACAAGTTTTTGCATTTAATTTAAACATTTCCTGAACAAATTTACATTTGATTCATGGAATTTGGTGTTTGAAGTGAAAAATTTTTTTTTTTGTGTTATTCACCAAGACCTACCTCTAACTATAGTGCAAGTGCCCTATAATATACACCGAACAAAATTTTACATATTATTTTGTTAATAACTTAAAAACCAAAAGCAACAATATTGAGTTAAGTACAACAAATTATTTCAGTTACTTGAAAGATACAAATTTATTCAAATCATTACAATTCATTTTGAGATAAAGCGAATTTTCGAATTTTCGCCCTTGGACCCATCATCAGATTTTGAACCCCTACTCTCCATCAACTCTTTTGGCAACATGATTCCAACTTACATACAATTTCCAATTTACACACAATTTGTTTGTTCTTCTCAGCATTTGTTTAATTATTGCGCAGAATTTGTCTATTGGGCGCACCTCACAGCAGTTAGGGAGTTGCAGTCCCTTTAGTGTTTTATGAAAATCGTGATTATATCAATTGAGTTCCCTCATTTAATTGCAAATAAAATCAAAAGTTGACGATCGATTTTAATAAAATATGGCACGTTTTACTTGGAACGTATCAATCCAAATGTTCGTAAGAAATTACCGCAGTTTTGTTGTTTTTTATGTATATATTATGTATATCATACCTTTTATTTTTTTTATATACAGTTGAGCCTCGATTTATTTGTAATAGGAATGAGCGAATTTTAATGTTTATATATCAGTGGCTGAGAACGAAAAAACTTTTTTTTGTTGCACGGATAATAGAAGTAAAACAAGGTTAATAGAGGTATAAAAACAAAGAACTGCTACTAGAGGTAAAAACACGGATAATCGACGCTATAAAATAAAGCGAGCAACGCTTTATTAATAGATGTAGCTGGTTAATAGAAGTCCGGATATTCCAGGTTAAACTATATTAATAGCTTTTAACCACGACTTCCCTTGCGTTAATATCTTTGCATACGTATAGATTGCTAATGAAAATGAAGTGATTTGTTTAATAAAAAATAAACTGCTACCCTACCTCGTCTTTATCTTTGCTTAGAAAAACTGTATAGCCTATGGCACTATTTAAATAACGATCTATCTATGTTTTAAATTTTATAAAATTTAGTTGGTAATTTCGGAGAAGCAGAAAATGCCCAACTATACTCTCTTAATACTTTTTTTTTAAATATAGTTTATTTCCACGTCTAAATTGGAATCTATTTATATTTTTAAATTGATTATAATTGGCAGGATATTTTCAGAGAGGTAAACATTTCCCCTTACACTCCTCTTGATTTTACTTTAGTAAAAAATATATAGCCTATTTGTCCTTTTGGACAAAGATCTAATTACATATGCATGTTTTAATTTCCATAAAATTCGGTTGGATAGTTTCAGAGAAATTTGCCCTCACTCACTCTTGATTCTAATTAAAAAAAGAAATATTTAGCCTGTGTGTCCTCTTCGACGTAGAACATTCTTTGTTTTAAATATAATCAAAATTGGTTAGATAGTTTTGGAGAGGCAGAAGATGCCCCCTTCACCCTTATTTTTCCTTGTTTAAATAAAATATATACATATATTCTCTTTGTCCTTGTAGACGCAGATCTATTGTTTTTCAATTTCGTTAAACTCGATTGCATAATTTCGGAGAGGCTGAAATTGCCCCTACCCGACTCTCGGTCATAGTTTTAAAACAACAATATATAGCCTTTGTGTTCTTCTAGACGCACATCTATTTATTTTAAAAATTTCATCAAATCGGTTGTATGGTTTCGGAGAGGCAGAAATTTCCTCCCTTCTCCCATCTTGATCTATCTTTAGAAAATATATAAAGTCTAAGTGTCCTTTTATACGCATATTTATCTGTGTTCTAAATATCATCAAAATCCGTAAGATAGTTTCAAAGAGACAGAAGTTGCTTATTTATTACTCCCCTCTTGTTCCTAATTTTAAAGAAATGCTTATTTATGCCCATCTAAATAGGGAACTATCAAGATTTTAGATTTCATCAAAATCGGTTAGATAGTTTCGGAGATGCAGAGCTTGTCCTCTTCGCTCTTGGTCCTAGTTTTTAAAGGACTTAAAGCCTTTTTATTCTTTCAGAAGAACAATAGGCTATACATGTGTTTAATATTTTAAGTGGGCGTGGCGGGGTGTTTCTCTCATGTAGGAAATTTTGTATTTTATATTATTTTTGGAGCTTATGCTCTTTTTGTAATGTTTTTAAAAAGAAGTATTAGGAATTGGAAAAGTGGGTGTGGCTTCTACCATATTTGGCAAATATATATCTTGAAATATTTTGGAAACTAATACAGTAAAGCCCTTGAAATTCTGTAGGAATTACTTAGTTGATTTTTATTTCATTGTTCTACAGAAGATAGTAAGAATAAGACCTTCCATATAGACAAAATATTATTTTTAACCTCGTAAATATTGTTCACTTAAATCAAATAGCAGGCAACATGACTTACGCATTTTTCGTTGACTTCTCGTATGCTTTTGATACTATACCAAGAAATGCTTTGTTCTATAAACTTGCTACCATGGGTTTGTCTTCTAAATTTATACGCATCTTACAAAACTACTGTGAAAATAATACGTCAAATTCTATCCGCTAACACATACTCGGAATCGTTCCTTGTAGATATAGGGGTAAAGCAAGGATACATTTTAAGTCCAATATTATTTTCCTTGTATCTGAATGACTTAGCCAATGTTCTACCAGGTGGAATAAGCGTTTTAGATGTTCCTGTGAAAATTCTCCTTTATGCTGATGACATTGTCATATTAGCAGATTCACCACATACCTTACAAAACATGATTGATGAGCTATACAAGTATTGTTATCGTTGGTATCTGAAAGTTAACCTTGAGAAATCAAAAGTAGTAGTTTTTCGCACTGGCACTAGAATCTCGAAAAATCTTAAATGGAATTTCGGGGAAAATAACATACAAATGGTAAAGAGCTACAAATACCTGGGAATAGAAATTAACTACAATTTATCGTTTAAAAGACACACAGAAAACATATTAGCTTCTTCCAAAATTGTGATTGCTTCAACGTGGTCCAGCTACATAAAGAACCTATATAATATCAAATCTCAATAAACTTAAAATCTTTAATGCGGCATCAAGGTCAATAATGTTCTATGGAGCCCAAATTTGGGGTTATATGACGATGTGGAGCAACTTCTAAGATATTTTATAAAAATGATGCTCTGTCTACTTAGTAATACTCCTAACTACATACTCTTCTTAGAAACAGGTATCAACTCTATGTACTTTGATACCCTGAAGCTTCATTTTGATTACGTGAATAAAGCGCACACTTACCTAATCATAGACTACCCCGAATTTTATCAGAGATGATTATCGCAAAAAAGACTTTTTGGGCAGAATAATGGATAAATCTATGTGAGAAGATCCAATTAGTAACTGAAGACGCATCCATTCCACTATGTTCATATTCATCAAAATTCCTACAGCTAGACGTTCGCAGTTCCACGAGTTGCATCCTGAGCTAAACTATGACATAAAACCTCTATCGATATCCTCCCTTTTGTCGCGTGCTGCAAGTTTAATCATAAGTATAGCCAATGGACTGTTAGATCTTAATGCTAGACATTTCAAAAAATTATCAGTAGACCTATGTTCCTTATGTAATTTAGATGCTGTTGAGAATACTTTTAATTTTATTAGAATCTGTCCGTTATACAAGGAACTTAGAATGAAATATTTTCGCAGCACCATTCTCTACCATAGTGAAGTACTACTAGACATACTAAATAGAAACAACTTTGTAAATCTTTATAAATACTTAGAAATCTGTTTAAAATATAGAAAGCTAATCCTAACTGAATTTGAATATATTCTACTTAGGCTCCGGAATGATTAAGAGGCTATTAATTTTTTAATGTCTAATGTTGGCACGGTAATTCCTATATGGAAGCAACATTGATTTTAAAACTCTAAAAAATAATTAAATGTAAAAGTATTGTTCTCCTTTTCATCGCAAAGTGCATATGGTGTAGCGAAGCACATGGTTTTTAGCTAGCTTTTATATAAATAAGAGCTGTTTTTACAGCAAAATATGCAACCCACGTTACTAATTCAATAAATATTTCCATACACTCTTATTAAATACTTGTGTGTACGTCAATAAAATAAAAGATTAACATAAATCATATATGAGAAAATATTTTTCTTTTCGTTTCCCTAATTACAAAGTTATAATTATTTAGATAGCGAAAAAAATATACCATTTTTGTATAGAACTCTAATTATTTGACATACATATTTTATTATTTTTCCCGTTTAACCCTTAAATATCATGTTTTCTACAACCCAAATTATCAAACGTATAACAACATGGTAATATTTGAAGATATGTTCTTATATTTGCAATAAAAAAAGGCTTTATTATTAGTACTAGTCGGTTATAAATTTTATATCTTGTTAAACTTTTATGTTTTTTTTTTTGTTATAGAAAATTAAATATTTTCAAATACAAGTATACAAAATTGTGCATATTATTAAGTGTTTCTAGAGAAACCCCTCAAAATGTTGGATAAGATGTTCATTAAGTTCATGTGATACATCTCCTTAAAGTGAAGATAAGAAATTTGTTGTAAAATATATTTTTACGAGCTTCACAAATAGTATTTTTTATACAGGAAATATTTGAGCAGAGGGATTTTTGTTTAGTCAAACATGTGCAATAAAAGACCAAAGCTAGAAGCTTGTAAATATATTAAATGAGCATAAAATGAATAAGTAAAATATTAAATGAAAATAAATATATTTGAATTTGTTTTTTTATACGCATGTTTTCTTTAACCCAGTTTTTTAATGTTGGTGTTACAAAGTCGTTAAGTTTGTAGCAGTAAAGCAAATGTGTTTAATGTTTAATAATATTTCTTGAAAATTCTGTATTGAAACTATAATGAGGAAGGTGGCATGGGAGTTAGAGTAAATCGTTTAGCAACAAATCACGGCAATTTATTGGTGGCAAGAAAATATGAGTTTTTGTCTTCTGATTGCCATGATTTATTTTATTTATTGCCATAGAAGCAATAGAATAAAAATAACGAATTGAACAGAAGAGAAAAAAACAACGACAGTGAAAATAGCTTGAAGAGCTCTATAGCCACGATTTTAGCAATTTCATGGACATGGAAGTACTTGAACTGACGATGAATAGCATTTAGAATTAAATAAAAATAGCTAAAACTGTAAGGAATGCCAAAAACTTGGGAAAATTTGCAAAGATAACGAAAATTTGCAAAGATAACGAAAATTTGCAAAGATAACGAAAATTTGCAACAACAAAAAATTGCTAGGATCAAAAAGATAGCAAAGTGTGATATTATTGAAATATCGGTAGAAATGTAAAAAGGCAAAAAAACTGCCAAAACATTACTTCTATCAGGATAATGACAGAAATGGCTTGAGTCACAACTAATTCGTTAAAACTATGCACAAGAGCAATAAGTTTAATTAAATATTATGTACCTGTATCTCAAAACTTAATAAAATTTGCAAATAAATTCCGAAGTCGTAAAATTTTAAAAGGATAAATGCTCGCAAGAACTTAGTTTTACATGTTGCAAATATAACAAAAATTCGCAAATAATTTGCGGATACAGATATAAACCGTTGAATTTTGTTCACATAATTTTGCATTATCGTACCAAACATTATTTTATTTTTGTAATATATGTTCTGATTTGCTTTATATCATCTGGTTTATATTTCAAATAGCACATTAAAATATGAGGGGTGGTTCAAAACGGTCATATTTTTTTTAATTTTTTAACTTATGACTTATGACTATATGATACCGTGTGAATCCTGTCCCGTAGGTTAATCCATGGATGGAATAAGTTATAGTAACTTCCCAATGGGCATTTTAATAAAGCGGTTAATGATAAGTAATCTTCGATTTTGGGCAATATAAGGCATATTTTGTTAAACAGTATACTCCTTTAGAATTTCATCATATGCTTTGTGACCTTAAATTGTATTTGACATAAAAAGTTAACTTATTTTTGATGGTTTCAATGGTATGCATCATGGGACTACTTTTTTTTCATTGTTTTACTTATATTTTTCTTGTAAGGATTTTAGTTGATAGCTTAAGAGAGCTGTATGGTCCCAAGTGTAAATAAGACTTTAAAAATTAAATAAGTTTTTAAGGCTTAACATAGTTTTATAGCATGGTACTACGTTGAACAAACATACAATTTTGTTATTTTATGCAGTAACTTTCCACAAGTTTATTCTTGAGATACATAAATGAATATTTTATGATTTATAAAATTATCAATTTCATTTCTGTCGTACGTATTTTGTGCCTAAACTAAGTTTTACTTTTTCAAAATTTTAATTATAATATAATAAAAAAAAACTTTAGCTGATATGCGATAAATGTTTATGACAAGTTTTAGTTAAGGTAACGGCTTTCGTTTTCATTTATTAAATAAAAAAGGATTTATGTTGTCAATTTCGATGTCAATTATGTTGCTGTGTGCAGATTTTAATTAAATTGTCACAGCTTATGCTGCGCCTTTTGCGTATAAGCAATACTGAGTCATAAAATATTAATCATACGTAGTTTTTTATATACTTTCATAAAATTGTCTCAGGTTTAGGGATGCCAATCACGATTGATTTTTAAAAATGCCGGGATTTTCGGTATTTTTCGGGATCCCGGGATTTTCCAGGACTTCTATATTTTTCGAAATTTCGGGATCCAACGATTTTTGGTAAAATCCAATTTCTTTTTAATAAACAATACTTTAATAACAAATTTTTATTTTATTTATGCATTATAAAAGTTTTTATGTAGAGAATATACCATTACAGATACATTTATATAAAGCAGTGGTGCCCACACACACAATTTTGTGTGTGTGCTTCGTATCTAAATACCCAGTTGGCCACGTCTTTAAGAAGACATAATCAAAGACGGGTGAACAACAATGTTAAATCCTCGATTGCAAATGTCGGACAGCCGAAACAAATCATCAAGGAAGTTTTCAAATAAGTGTCGCGAGAATCGTGTGCGATTCAATAAGCCACAATGTCACTCGATAATAATGTGACTACCTGGCCGACATTTTCGCCAATGAATAAAAATGCGACAATGTCACCTATTATGTCGTCAATGACTATGTAGGATACTGAGGACAAAATGTAAGACATTGTCGTTCATATTGTCCTCAAGAAAATTAGATTGAGAACAGCAATTAGGACATATTAGGACAACATACACATATCAATATTCGCTGATGATACAGCTTTTCTAAGTGTTCATAAAAGCCAAAAAGAATCTTCCCGCAAACTGCAAGAGTATATACTCCAGTTGGAAAAATGAAAAAAACAATTACGGATAAAAATTAACAAACAAAAAAATATCTGCACATTACTTTTACATTGTTCAGAGAAACCTGCCCACCTATGCAAATAAATAACGAAACTATACCTCAACACACTGCAGTAAAATAGCTCGGGTTTCATCTTGATCGTTGTCTAACATGGAAGTCCCACATAAATGCAAAGGTAACCCAAATAAAATTAAAAGCAGCTCAAATGAATTAGCTCATTGGAAGGAACTCTACTCTAAGCCTGGATTGTAAACTTCTTCTATGCAACTCCATTCTGAATCAAATACGGTCCTACGGTATCCCGTTATGGGGCACTGCCTCTGCATCAAATGTAGAAAAAATTCAAAGGCGACAAAATCAAATACTCCGTACGATTACAGTAGCCCCATGGTATGTCAAAAACAAGCGAATTCATAAAAATTAAGATGTACCGCTGGTTAGGACAGTGCTTTCTAAGCACGTGGCAAGATACGTAAAATATATTGAGAAGGAGGGACGCTCTTGCTCTCAGCCGAACACGAGAGATGTAGACAACCAAAGAACCAACCGCTGTAACAAATATTTTTGTCTGGCATTGGCAGGACTTGAAAATTAAAACTTTAAAGCTAAGATTTGATTACTTATTAGTTTAATTTTATTGAAGATACAATAAATAGATGTAACCACTAAAAAAATTCAGCCGGAAGTAGAGCATTATGTATACATATTAACGAATCAAAATAAACGTAGCGCAAGGAGAAGCATCTCATGTCGTAAAAACTTTATTTTTCAAGTACAAACTTGGGAGATATATGTCATATTATTTGAAGAGACTGGGAAACATTTTGTTGCATTGTACGCGGCAAAAACAGGTTGGTTGAGATAGAAAATTTGTTGCCAATCGACTTTTGGCAGTGGCACCAATTATCATAGCATTCGTTGTCGGTTGATCTAATCAATTTGGGAATTGTCAGAATAAGATCTTTATCACAACTATGCTTTTTGGATTCATAAAATATTGATAGGGTGAATAGTCTATTCAACTGATATTTTATCGGCCTAACCATTTTCCAACCAATCTTTTTTCTGGGCGTCGTATCCATGAATATTATGACATGTAACCTTTGTGGTATACAACAATAGGTTTAATATATAAATATGCCAATAAAAAATTTTTATTATTAATTAAATTAACAATAAAAAAAACAAGTAAAAAATTGCACAAATGTAAATGCAAACATCGAATAATTTACCACAAGTGTAAACAAGAAATTATACACCGCCATTTTTGTTAAAATATAAATAAATATGCAATAGAAAAAATGAAATTCAATTGATAATGTATGCATGTTACAAAAAAAGTTAAACGATGTGCAAATTTAATTAAATTCTTTTCTTTTCACGTTTAATACTATTTTATTTGAAAACAGATGTAATGGCTTTAGTTCACATATCACAATTAAACAGCAATTATTTGCTATACGATATTTATTACTCAGTTCTGATATATTTATAAATAAAGCTCTTAGCAGTTACTTTTTTAACGCTCTGCGTCTGACGTGACTTCATTATCACAATTCCACTGACGTGGTAGTACACTAGACTGCTTATATCTTCCAAGTTTCGTTTGTAAGCCCACTGAAAATATTTTTGGTTTTAGTTTAATATAATAGTCTCTTATGTACTGTAAAAACAAAACGACAATAGAAAACCAAAAAAACATCCATAGAAAAACAAAAAAAAACTTCATATATTATTTTTTTGGTAAAAAGTTTAACATTAATTTTAGCTTATATCTAAGCTAATCATACATATATATATACAATATAAAAAAATATAGAAACAAAAGTGATAATATCAATGGTTTAATAAAAAGTTGTAACGTATTTTGTCAGGTCTAACACAACACTGACGTACACATGAGCATGTAGTAAGAAGGTACTGAAAACACCAGAATCGATGTTTGTATAATTATGGCGTAAAACAATGTTTTCTGTTTACTGGTGTCTGCTAGACTATGACGTCAGTCGCAGAGGGTTAAGTTGACTCTGCTTCGCAACTTAAACCTATACCTAAAAAATTATGAAGATTTCTCGACTCACTTTGGCAGAACTCTAGAACAGAACTCTATGTCCGATTTGGTTGAATAACAAATTTTAAAATCCGTATCGTAAATCTTTCTAACGACCCTTTTCACAATCTACGATTAAATGATAAAACAGAAATGGGTCTTGACGAGTTTTTCCATACAAATTGAATTTAGACATACGCCGTAAAAAGCAGTTATGGAATAGAATATTCCAGTGGAATTTCTATCACATACAACTACGATATGAGACCAAGAATAATGTAGGTGCGACCCATCCAAAGTCTGTATACAATTCCTACTTATATTTATTTACACATCGATGGCCTAGGCTGTCAGATGGGTCCAACACAACCGACAATATAAGCGAAGGTTGAATGAGTTCAATTGTTTGGTGAAGTTTTGTACGGTAGCTAAATTTTATCCGTGTTTCTTCTGTTCTTCGGTTTTAATTTATATTTAATTGGATGGAACAAGTACTATTCTAAATAGTATGCCAGTTGTATGCGGTAAACTATTTTGTTATAATTTTTCCTATTAACACAACAGTATACAATCAGATTATTTTCAATTTGTAATAACTTGAGGACTGCTAAGTAATTTCATATATTTTTCATACGAAAAAAACAAAAGAAAATAAACAATTTGTTTATTTGACAGTATTTTTGCCTGAAGTTGAAGACTTAGTTCTGTTTAATCATTAAAAGTTAACGTGGGCATTCGCGGTAAGTTTTGTATGCTGAACTTGTCGTTAAAGTGTACATTAACTTTTAATGGTACATTATGAAAAAGGGCCTTAAGCCTGACAAATATTATTTTTTAATCTGAGAAATTTCTTAGGTGATACTCAGAATTTTTTTATTAGTGAAAAATTCATAAAAAATTCTGATTTCGAAAAATATCATCGAAATCGGTGGAGAGTTCTGATTTTATTCATAGTTAAATGACAATAATTGATTGAAAATGTTTCCAATATAAACATTTTGCAAACAACATATTAAATATTTGTTATACTACTTTATTGTTTTTTCCCATGTGTTCTCCATGGAAGATGATCAAGCAAGTTGATCGAAATATTAAGAAATATTAATCAAACAAAAATAAATTTAATAAAAATCAAAAAAGTTTTTAATACAGTTCTCCACTTTTTAAAGCACTTTCTCCACTCTGAGTGGGGCTGCTCCAAAGCTCGCATTATAGAAACGATATTCGCTTACTCAGGCGTTGAAAACGTGGGGACGCCGTAACTTTATTATATTTTATTTGAAAATAATTCTTGCAAAAAACCCCGACTATAAAATAAGTGTGCCACTCTCCCCATATTTTATCATCAAGTACTTTTACGAGAACTAATTGTATGTGCGAAGTTTCATAGGAATCGGTTAAGTAGAAGTAGTTAAAATAAATATTTAGTTTTCATTGGCGTGGCGCTGCCGCCTTTTCTAAATACAATGATGTATTGTAATGATAACTAAATGTGTATGGAAAGTTTTATAAGAATCGGATAAGTAGAAGTTGTTGAAATACAATATTTACTTTGCATAGGCGTGGCACAGCCCACTTTTTTGATCCTTTTGTAGTATTTAAACAGAAGCTTAATGTGTTTGTAAAGTGGTGAAGTGAGATAGCGATAGAAAGCTTAATGCGTTTATAACTCTGCTATTGCGCGAAGCAAATCTTATTTTTTTTTACTTTCCTGGTATTTCGTATGCAAATTCACATATAACAGCAAACTTTCATTTGAAAATATCAATAATCAACTATTTTATAGTATATATTAAGAAAAAAATTAATATGCACAAAACACCACATAACACCTCCAATACCAAGCAAGCAAATTAAACTATATCCAATGAGATTTCGAAATATTGGATATAATAAAGATTGTTTGTTATTTTGTAAATCCTGACGAAAAATTTAAAATTTGTGAACTAGTGTAATCAACGATTTGAAAGCATTAACAAAAAATTAATATGTTAAACTTATCAAGATCTAACCCTTTTATTCCCGTATGACGTTTATTTAATACTAAATATTAAGTATACGGTACGTTTTCTATTATCTTTGTCAAGGCAAATAAAGCTCTTTCAGTACGGGTTTTTACTTATAAGTCCATAAATTTTGCACGTATTAAAGGGATAAGTACAGATATCAAATCCCAGCAAAAACATTTGTCATTTCTGTAATCGGTAGTACTTTATTAATGGCTTACAAAGTAATGAGTGGTACATATTTATCTTATTACTATGCTTCAAATTTTAACTACTACTTTGTCTTAAATAAAATTAGTACGTATTTTTATCATTATCTGAAAGTAGTTACAATTTGTTGATATGTATTAATAAAATAAGTAGACAGCCGCTTTTTGAGTCAACATGTGTTTGTATATGAAAACTAATTTTTGTCGCATAAACTTATAAGTCAAAAATAGCTGAGTGGGTAAAGCTCTTGTCTTCATATATGAACGAGCACAGGTTCGTATCCCAGCTGGATCAAAAAAAATATAAAAACAAAATAAAATTGAAAAAATATGAATAAAACATAATGTGTATACATTTTGTTTTAAATTGTTTAATATGTTTATTTGACTACTTATATTTTAGCTTCAAAAAAGCCAAATAATAATTAGTTAATTGCTGTGACCCTTATTTTTTGCACTTCTTAATTAAAACTAAGTAGCTATCGAGTCAAATTGTAAGTAGTTACGACTTAAATCCTCATATACTTTTTCCCCTACCAGTAAGCAAAGTTTTTGCTGGGTTGTGTACTGCTTTTAAAGTTATTAGATTAATTTGTATTTTTTTTTTTTTTTTTTTTGCAAGAAAAATTTCAGCATGATACTAAGTGGCCATTGTTAAGTTACGATTTTTCAATTTATATTTAAAGTTACACTTTGGCGTTATAATTTATGGTATCAAACAATACAAATACATAATTTATATTATTACCTGATTGGTGGTCAAAAAAGTTTGCCAATCCCTTTTTAGACCGACCATAGCATGCACTTTCTCTCCTCAACTGCTTTAGAGAATTAAAAGAAAAGCAATATGACGTGTATTTACAACCTTAAACAAGTGACAAATATTATTCAGCTTGCAAATTTCTTAATTTAAGGTTATTCTCCATAGTAAACTCTTTTCGGTTTTACATTTTCCTGTTTTCAAAGTACAACTATTAATTGGAATTTATGGAAAAAGAGGAAAACAAAAAAACTAAACCGAAATGAAGAAAGTTTTTCCTCTATAATGTCACTTAAAGTTTAAGTAGTTTGTTAAAAAGAACAATAATCGACAAATATGCTACATTTACAATATTATTTTAAATACCTGAAAAGTGTGCAAAGTTTTTCTTTGTATGGGTGTTGCAAACAAATTGTAAAAAAGTTATAAAAGTTGAGAAGAAAAAAAGTAAATAGATACCAGATATAAAACTTTATGTTCGGTTGTTTTTAACTGGCTATATTCAGATATTTTATTTAAAATATTAAACTGTTTAAATTATGTGACTGTAAGGAATAACGTAGAGGAACCAAAGTATAGCAATAACAAACTGGTAGCAGTAAAATCAAAACTATTGAAAAACTACTTTTCTTAAGTCAAATTAACATCACCACATTTAACCATAATCTGGCCAAGTTCCACTCGAAAACCATTACCACTTCTGAGAACCCTTATGTGTAAGATAAGAAATTTCACTTGTTATATTTCTTGCAACTTTCTTAAGAACTCTGAGATTCTTAGCAGAAAATCTTAATTTTTTGTTCTTGCATGGTATTTATATATTTTTATGTGCTTTGATTAGGATTTTTGCACTTCCCGGGAAAAGTTGATTTTCTAAATTAAGTAAATTTATCATAGCAAAATTGCGTAATATTCATTGTTTTATTAATGCAAACATTCTTTTTAAATAAAAATTAATCTAATAACAATTCTGAAACAAATTTTTAAGAATTTTTATGAGATTTCAGGCAAATAAGAGTGTGTAGTTATTACACAGTAACAGACCGTAAAAAGACTAATTGACCGCTATTACCATCATTTTATAAATAACTTGCCGTAATGTTTCTCATTTTTTTGCCAAATTTCCAGGAGGATTAAGTACAACCCAGTTACAGTACCATACTCAGCTGCGCCGAATTTTATGTGTTTAATGTCCTTGATTTTTCATTTTATTTCCCTTAAAACATCGCTTTCAGAGTTTCAATAATAACGTCGATTTTTAATAAATTTAAGTCGTCACAACTAAAATTTTTTACAGCTTCTATGAGCTTAAAATGTCTAATAAACTTTCCAAAAGGTTTTCATCCATCCTGCGGAAAATCATTTAAAGTTCGTTTAAGATCGAAACTTTAATAAACGATCAGAGCACTGTAATCATTGATACTTATGCAAAGTATTCCTTGTTCTGATATAGTGATTAAATGTCACTCTCTATTAAATTCATCTTGCATATAGTTTTCTAATCAAGACGGTGTTATTAAAATGATATGACTTAAATTTCATGGGTTGTTTTTATTTTGTACGAACTAAAAAAAAATTTATGGACATTTTAGTGTTTAAACATTGAAAATGTTATTGATATTAAAGAAAAACAGGATTATAATGCAAATTTCTTATATGAATCAACATAAATTTCGCTGACACTTACTACGTTTTATAAAGATACGTTTTATAAAGTCCATATTGACGCAGTTGCGTAATATGTTTGAGGGTCAATATGTTTTTTTTTAACCTTGTTACGACAAGTTAAAAGGGCCAATCTGCCTGGGCTAAGGATTTCCTACAGACTAGATAATTTGCTACAGACTAGATAATTTATACTGAAAATTTTGTAAAAAGCGTTGCAAGGGCGGGTTTGAAAACTTTGAAAATAGCGTTACGTAATATGTGAATAGCCCATTGCCATACTTCATTGCGCATAGGTTGTCTAATAAAATATGTTAAGCATATGCCAATGGAAGGTGTTGTGACCAACGATTTTTTTAATTTTGCACTCAATGGGTATCCAAACAAAATCATTATCTGTTAAAAGTACGAAGCATTAAAAAATAAGACAATGCACACTGGAAAATTTGAGCTACTTTTTAGGCTAAAATTAATTTCAGCCAAAGTTTTGGACCCATATGGCTGAAATTTGGAATTTAAGAGTTTTTCTTAAGCGTGCACCGCTGGGGTTTTTGATTTTTGTAATAGTGGAAATTTTTGGGGTTGCCACGATATGAAAAAATAGTTAAAATCTAAATATCTCGAAAACGAACAGATAAATTGTTTTTTTAAATCCGTCACGATGAAAATAAGCCACGTAGACAAAATCTTAAAATTATTTATTAATGTGTTTTTAACTTCATTGATCAAATTTATTTCATGTAGTTATTTTTAAGTGTCAATTAAAATTAAGTAGTAATGAAAACTGAATTCATTAAAACTAAAAAATAATAAAACTATTTACATACAGAGTTTTTCTAAAGTTCATTATCTATATTGATTTCATCTAGCTCTCTTTTAAACGTTTCACTTAAAACTAAATAGTCAATAGTTTCCAAACATTCCTGTTCTTCACTTTCTTCTTCACTTTCCTCTTCACTTTCAAATCTTCTGGTACTTCTGGAGTAACTAGCATGTCTAAAACTTTACGTACACAGAAAAAACTAATCTTTCACTTCAAATACCAAATTCCCTGAATGAAATGTAAATTTTTTCAATTTAGGTCCTATAAAGAAATTTGTAAATTTAAATGCAAAAGTTTGTAATAATTTGTTTGAAAAAAAATTCTGATGTTTTCAATAAACAAATTGTTTCAATCAAAAAATGTTTTAGAGAAATATAAGAAATAAATCAAAGAATTTCATAATATTATCAGGTTGCCAACATTGGCGGTAGGTAAATGAAATTTAATAATAAGACAAACAAAATTATTTATCAAACTAAATAGAGACAAAAATAAAGATTTAAAATCAGCTTCAAAAACATGTTTATTTAAAAAAAAGCTATCATAATTTTTTCTGTGTAGAAGCTGCATGCGGCTCTTCTGCTCAACGCGTTTCTTTAAAGTATATTAATAATGCTTGGAGAGAAATCATGGCCTTTTCTTCACTTATTTCAGCATAATCTGGCCGGCATTTAATTTTAGAATCTGCGACGTCTTTATAAAGGGGATCGTGTTTAGGAATCGTTTTTTGTAAAACCGTTATCGAACAAATAAGCTAGAGCTTCGCCTGCGGTGAAGCGAATTTGTGCTTTATCTGAAGCAAAAGTAACTTTGCTTATCTTTGAAGGTCTATCTGGACTAGCTAAAGTTGCTTTGAGTACCACAGCCATATAAGCTTGATATTGTTTATTTGCCGATACTGCACCTGCACGTACTGGTAACTCTGTTTCATGGCAGTTACTTTTCGCTAAGCTCTCTGCATCTCTCTGCCTTGTTGGTTCAGACTTCTCGGAATACTCTTTTCTTGGGCGACCTTTAGAAGATGAAGCAGATGTAGACGGATATAACTTAGTTTGTAAAATGAACAAAGTCAAATCTTGCTTTGATACATTATTTAAATCAATTTCACTGATAATAAAATTGTAAAAAGCATCACTTTTTTCCTTTTTATTCTTTTCAGAAATCCAAACATTAAAAAATTCACTATATTTCAAGCTGAGGCTGTCTGAAAGAAAATTATATAAATCAAAAACCGAAACGAAAAATAAAAAAAAATTAATTCTTAGCACTTTTCATCAAGGAAAAACATGGCAGTCCATGGCCAACATAATAAAAAGCGTTTGCGAAGTTTATATTTATGGAAAAAGTAATTTATGTGAAGTTAAGCTAGAATTACACGTTTTGTTAACAAAGGCAATAACGTCCACCAAGATATTTTATTTTTATAAAATTACTTACTTAGAGGGGATCTCTCTTCTCCATTTTATGCCTGATTTCCTTCTTTTTTTAATAAGTGATAAAAAACGTTTTAATTTATATCAAAATTAAATTTTTTATGCTGCACTGATCACGTTGCTTGCAAATGTCAACTTCGACTGCCCATAATTCAGTTGATATTTAGTTTTTACAAAAACCAAATATGCAGTTATTTGCTTTGATATATTCTTAATCGAACGTCAATAACAAAAACATTATTATTGTCAGTGCCAAAAATTATTTTTGGCCAAGATTTCAGAGAAAATTACTTACCGTGCAATGTTAGACAGAAAAAATTATCACCAAAAAATTTTCAAACAAACGTTTGTCTAGAAATAGATTTAATTTTCAGTAAATGTTCTGTATTTAATCTATGAATTGTTTGTTTGACTTTTATTTATGACGTAAACACCAAAAACAACAAGAACAACTGTGTGGTAAAAAACAATCCCGATGATGACATTCACACAAATAACAACAACTACAATGATAGCAAAAGGAACGCGATTGTACCAAGTTTGTTTACCGAAGGTTTTTCAGTGAATCAATTAGGTAATGTCGCTGCATTAATTCTCATTCACATTTTTAAGTCTTTGGATAAACATTCAGACTTGAACACATTTAACAAAGTGAAATTTCATAAATGCCTGATGGATGATGATGATAATACCAAGACAAAATTTTGTTTGATATATTACAAAGAATCCAGTAAATATTTTTGTTTGCTTAAGTAAACTATTTTGTTTAATATTTGTTAGTATTTTTAGACTAATTGTTTTATAAATTGAGACAAAAATAAATAAATATTTTTGTTTGATTTAGTAAATTGTTTTGTTTACAATTTGTAAATCTTTTTATTTACAAATTGTTTTATAGATTTAAAAATTTTTTCACTAAAAAAACACGTTTTTTTTTAATGAAATTGTTAAGATATTATTGTCTATATTTACAAATTTGTTTGTATGTCCGTTCCTAGACAAAACATTGACTATTTCATTGAATCCCTTTTACAGAAAATGAAATTTAGTTTTTTCTGTGTAGGCTGACCTCTCTTTTTGCAGTCTTTTTTATAAACTGGCCATGTTTTAAATAGGTGAGTTAATACTATAAATTTGTACTCATCGATCTCCGTAGGTGTATATAAGTACATACAAATTCAGATTCATTTATCATATATCCGATAACATTACGTTTGCTGAGTAAAATTTGTAAAATTAGGACGGCCAAAAGAGTATTTTTCATCCATTTGGCAGATAGTTTCTTTTTTTTATATAAAGAGCCTTATTTCACCAGAATTATATATGTTAGCATACGAGCCAGTGGTCGCAATACTTAATCCCAGATTCATTATTTCCCTAGAACCTTCGTGCTGATAACAATTGTGCTTGACTGGGACTAAGCAAGTGTTATAGGATTTTTTAGTGGTTATTCAACAGAACTTTATTCTGTGGACTTGTGACCGACTAGTTGTCGATGGGGGTCCATCATGTGGCCTTTTATCTTATTGCTTCTCGGTACATTGATGTTATTACACCCTGTGCAAGTACTTAAGTCAGTCCCAACAGTAATATTTTATATAGAGCAAAACTTTAAATTTACATAATTTTTACAAGCTTGTTTGCTTCATCCAAATACAGATATTTACGAAACAGCTAGAGAATATTTAACAGCACATTTGTATGTGTACAAAAATGCCCAGCGGTAAAACTAAAAAGGCGTTCACAATTCATGTCATCTTGAAGGCTTGCTTGCACCTTCTTTTTGAAAAGTCTTCGGCTCACTCTAAAAATATTTATTTTTATTAGGATGGAGGAGGAAGGACTATTTAATTTTTAGATCTTTCGTATTGTTCATCAAAAAATGTACTTTAGAAATAACAAACATTCTCGTATTAATTTTTCTCAAGTAATTTGTATATAAGACCGAAATTTACGTACAAGAGATACCATACATGCTTCTATTATGCCTTTTATGCTAGAGATGATTAACTTATACTAATTCCGCCGAAATTATTCATGATCAACTCCTTCTTAATAAATATATACACGAACTTTAGCCTCATACGTTAAAAAAAAATACTTTGGATTAAAGGAAATAGTTCGAAATAAAAAAATCATATTAATCAAGAATAAAGAAGCCGCTATAAAAATACCGAGATTAAAAAATTTACCTCTATTTGCTTTTTGACACACCTGCCTTAGGCCCTTCAGAAGAAGTGATAGAAAGGACTTCTCCGCAATGACAACGCGTTTAAAAAATATATGAAGATGGAATGGAAAGTGGAGTACTTCCTCATCCAAAAAAAAAGTTTTGAGGATGCCTTTTATAAGGCCTCCATACTGTTTCTTTGTACCGTTTCTTTTGTTTGCAAATCACATGGCTTATGAATAAAATGGATCACGTAGTGAAATATTATCTTCAGTGTACTTACACATATACACTCTTGCACTCATACATACGTCTTAGAATAATAGGCGAAAGCTGTGACAGATGACAACAGATTCAAATATGTAACAGTTTTTTTTATTTCAATTTGAAAAGCCGTTCATGTTCAGCTTTATGTGGGAATACGTGGCTATATTAAAGATTTATTCAAATATTACAATTGTATCACAATCGTAGTACATACTATAAATTGTATACTGGATATGTAAATGGTCATGTAGAAGCAAGAAAATTTGGTCAAGTACACATACATATGTACATATTATATTCTACATAGATGTTTTTCTGGTGTTTCTCTTTAAATATTCCTAAATATGGTTTTATGAAATAAGTCATCATATATTTCTTGATTTTGTTTCTTAATGTTAAAACTTTATAAAAATTGTAAGCAAAAAAAACTTTAAAAGAAAAAACTTTGAAAGTTATGAAAAATTTTCTTATTTCTATTATTATATTTCCTTAGTGTATAAGAAAAATAAATATACTCGTAATGAGTTTTAGTAATTATAACAAGGGTGATTTAAAAAATTATTTCTACAATCTGTCAGCATCATTAAAAAATATTTAGAGATAAAACTGCTTGGGTTTGAAAAGGTTTTTTTATTCCCGTCTGGAACTTGTTAGTTCGCTGATAAGAGTCCCAGAATACTGAATGAAATAAAAAATAAAAATAAAAAGTATGGTAGCTTTTAAAACACGAATTATTTATTTAAATTAACTATAGCTCAGCTATTACGTCATTCGGCAAGTGTTGAACAAATTTCCCATACAGTTTACTGCGGAAAATGATAAAACTAAGTCTTACATCAGCAAAACGTATGGAAACTTTTACTAATCCAACGATGAATACTTACCGAATGACGTCTGAACTGTGCTTATAATATTTCTTAAGCTGATTTTGATACACGAATTATTTTTTGGAAGGAAAAAATATGTGTAACAAATGCATGTAACGAATGGTTAAGAAATACATGTAACCACAATACAAAACAAAAGCAACAGGCCGACGGCAAGGTAGCATTCCTTAAAAACTCAGAGTTGCCGTTTTGATATTCTCACGGTTATCTGTGATGCCGTTGATTCCGGAGAAATTCTGAGATTTTTGGGAGATTCTTGTAGTAGTTTTTGGGAGTACGGAAAACTTCTGAGATTCTCAGGAGATTTTTGTCCCAGTTTTTGGGAAGCCAGAAGTTCTAGGACTTTAGGTTTGTATCTTGGCTAATGGTTGGTGTCCGTGATAGATGAAGTCGTGTCACGGCTAAACACCAGGTGTCTCGGCTACATTTTTGGGAAGTATCGCCCAAGTTCCTTTCAGCCGATATTTGCTCTTTTGTTGACGAATTATCCTCTTTTGCCATCAAGAGGTTAACATTACTATCTTATATTTTGGGTGCGGGCCATTTCGCTGGGTCCGGTGACTAGGCGGAGTGTGTCGAAGGGCGATCAAGATGATGGGGCATCTGACATAGCAACCGAACGTGACCGGACGAAGGTTGTCGCCCGAAGGTAGTCGACAGATAGTGGTCTGCTAATAGCATATGCACTGTTGCCAGAAGTGCAGATTTATCTGTATTTTGCAGATTTTACCAATCCAAAAAGGCGAAATGCAGATTTGAATATTTTTTAACCAAAAATGCAGTTTTTTTAATCTCTAATATTATGTCAACTTTTTTCCTTGTATTGCTACTACCTTCTGTTTCTTTTATGTGAGAACGAAATTTCCAAAACATATTTTCCAAAATTTTCTAAAGAAAACGACAACTAGGATTTGGACTCGAAGCTTAGAGCGTCAAAATTTTTATACTTTAAAGATACATACTATGCAAAAAAAGTTGTGGAAAAGAATATCTTAAACAAATCAAGCTAATTCTGATTATGCTTTTCCAACTCTACACAGAAAAAATTATGATAGCTTTTTTTTAAACAAACATGTTTTTGAAACTGATTTTAAGTCTTTATTATTGTCTCTATTTAGTTTGTAAATAAGTTTGTTTTACTTATTATTTCATTTCATTTACCTACCGCCAATGTTGGCAACCTGATAAAATTATGAAATTCTTTGATTTATTTTTTATATTTCTCTAAAACATTTTTTGATTGAAACAATTTTGTTTATTGAAAAAATCAGAATTTTTTTCAATCAAATTACTACAATTTTTTGCATTTGAATTTACAAATTTCTTTATAGGACCTAAGTTGAACAAATTTACATTTGATTCAGGGAATTTGGTATTTGAAGTGAAAAATTAGTTTTTTCTGTGTATGGGCCGTTATTATAACTTGCCAATAGCTTAACCTACGATGTTATCGGACAGATAACTTGTTTTTCATTATTATAAGTGGACTTTAAACAAAAACTTTCCGATAAGCTAAAGGGAATTTCTTCTTGCCTTTAATTTTAACGCAAGGTTTATGCTATTGGAGCTGCCATAGCTTTTGCAAATATTTAAATAAAAGAAACATTAAAACAAATTTCGAGCATAGTTTTAGGAGGGAAAATAAACATTTTCTTCCCTTGCTGTGTGTACTTAAAGTTACGCCTGAAGGTGCAAATCGCTTTTTCTGGTATTCCCATATTTTAAAAAAATATTAATTTTATTTTACAGGGAAGTTGTAATTACGAAAATAGATACAGATCACTTTGTTCCTCACTTTAGTTATAGTAAACTTTTACAAAAGCGTAGTTTACAAGCAAATTGTAATAACAGCCCTAAGGTCCTTTATTATAACTTACCAACAGCTAAAGTTAGGATGTTATCGGACAGGTAGCTCGTTTTTCATTATTATAAGTAAACTTTAAGCAAAAACTGTCCGATAATCTAAAGAGAAGTTCTTGTTGCCTTTAATTTTAACGTGATTATTATGCTATTACAGCTGCCATACCTTTTCAAAGTATTTAAATAAAGAAACGTTGAAACAATTTGCGAACATAGTTTTGGGAGGAAAAATAAATATTTTCTTGCTTTGCTGTGTGTATTATATATATATATATATATATATATATATATATATATATATATATATATATATATATATATATATATATATATATATATATATATATATATATATATATATATATATATATATATATATATATATATATATATATATATATATATATATATATATATATATATATATATATATATGATCCCGTTGATCCTATAACGAGCATAGGGCCTCAATAAACTGGTTAAACGCATTCCTATCTTGTGCCAAAGCTTTCACTTCGCCCCAGGTTTTTCCTAAGCGCACTATTTCTGCATCAATTTGTCTTCTCCATGTATGCGCTGGACGACCTTGTCTACGTCTGCCTTGTGGGTTCCATTCAATGGCATTGGCTGTGATATCGTTCTGCGGCCTTCTAAGGGTATGACCAATCCACTTCCATTTTCGCCTTTTTATTTCTATTGATACTGGCTGCTGATTGCATTGCTGCCAAAGTCTACTATTAGAGCTTAACCTTGGCCAGAATATTCGCATTATTCTTCTAAGACATTTATTTATAAACACCTGGATCTTTTGTATGTCTCGTGCGCCAGCATTCTAAGTTTCACAGCCATAGAGAAGAGTGGATTTCACATTCGCATTGAAGATATTTAGCTTCGTGCGCTGAGAGAGATATGACGATCTGCAGATGCGTCTCAATCGACCAAATGTTTGCCGGGACTTTTGAATTCAGTTGTCAATATCTTCCCATGAACCGCCGTTTTTGGATATTATGCTTCCAAGATAACAAAACTGGCTCACATCTTTTATTTCTTTGTTGTTTATTTTGACTAAGTCTTGTCTCGACGTATTTACGCGAAGGGTTTTTGTTTTCGAAACATTTACTTTTAAACCTACTGCTTCAGTTGCCGTTGTAATACTTTGCAGATTTTCTTCGAGATCTGAGAAGCTATGTGCTAAAAGGTAGACATCGTCAGCGCAATCAAGGTCATTCAAGCAACTTTGAAGTCTCCAAGTTATTCCCCTGCCATTACGAAATGAACTTTTGAGGACAGTGTCCAATAGTATATTAAATAAAAGTGGAGATATAACACATCCTTGACGAGCTCCGGTTTCCACTTTAATGCTATTGCTCAGGCTCTTGCCATGTTTAACACGACAGATCGCATTCTGATATAAACCTTTAATCAGTGTTATTTAAATATATTTTAAAGTAATGCCTAAAGGTGGTAATCGATTTTGGTTCTGGTACTGCCATGTTTTCAAAAATACTAATTTTATTTTACAGGGAAGTTATAATAACGAAAATAGTTATATATCTATGCTTTTTCGACCCTTTTTTAAATTCTAATGTTGTTTTTGGAGAAATTAATTCTACTCAGGCTTCTAAGGTCATTAAACTTTGAATCAAATGATTCAAATAAGACAATTTTATTTCATTTATTTATATCCGACGTTTCGTTGGGATTTTCCAACATCTTCAGGGATAATAATTTTATTCAAATATATTTTATCTTTTAACAAGATTTGAACTTAAATTTCAGCAATGTTATTTCACGGAACATGACAAAACACGACATAGAACACATAATTTGAAAATAATTGCAAAAATAATCAAAAATAAATAAAATATCACAGAATAAAGCTTACTTAATTTTCTTGCTAGAAAATAAAATATATTTGAATTAAATTATTATTCCTGAAGATGTTGGAAAATACCAACGAAACATCGGATATAAAAAATTAAATTTTCTTTTATTTACAGTTGAATTAAAATTTAATGACCTTAGAAGCCTGAGTAGAAATAATTTCTATAAAAACAATATTAGAAAATAGTTATAGTTAACTTTATTCCTCACTTTAGCAATACGTTAACGTTTACAATCGCGTACTTTAAAAGCAAGTTGTAATAGGTGGACATTTATCGTAAGAATTTTTAGAATCTTAAGTAGGTGTTTTGTTTACATTAGATTGACTACAACTTAAAAATTCGCACTATTTTGAAGATATGTTCAAAAGAATATTTCGGATATTTATACAATAAATTAAATGCCTTTATACTTAATGAGATTTTAAATAATTTTCTCAACAAGGCTATTTTACACGATGAAATATTTCATACAATTTGTGGCATTAAACTTGTCTAATAAGGTGGACTGGGAGGCATGGTGAGTGCAAAAAATGGGGTGAAAAAAATTCCAGATAGTTTATTTTTCAATTTTCTTAACTCCATTTGTTCTTCCACTCCAGCAATGAGCAACTAAAAAATGCTTCATGAAATATTTCAATGTGTAAATTGAATATATTTTATTTTACTGCATCTGTTATTTTTTTATGAAAAAATATTTATGTTTACATCTGTATGTATTTAAGTATCTTAAATAAATTATTCATTTGCTGAAATAATACATAAAAAAGTGGTATTGAAATGTTTCTTGCAGATTTTAAAACTAAAATGCAGTTTTTGCCGATTTCTTCCTGAAAAATTTTTAAGTATTACAGATTTTATCCCTAAAAGTTCTGGCAATACTGTGTATATGGCCGAAAGTGGCTGCCGGATGGCATAACGCCTTCAATCTCCCGAATATTGAATCTCATGGAAACATCTCTCTGCGAGAAATATTGTATAAATTTCCCTGTACGTATTTGTCCTATGACTGGTGAAAATGGGAATGGTACAAAATATTACTGAGTCGTGATCAGTGAAAAGCGAACACGTCACATAACTAAAACGATAATGTTTGCGAAATACTCTCACTGTACAAGCAGATTTTTTCCAAATAAAAAATAATTTTTAACGTATGAAAATTATTTTAAGTGGTATTGAAGCAACCACCACAGGATGAGTGCATCAAGTTTGGCTCCAAGAACCTATCACTGATTATTTTAATTATGTCAATTGACCCCTTCCAAGGACCAAGCGCCATGTAAAAGATATCAGACCCTTGTAGTTCTTGGTTGCTAGCTCTTGGAAACCAGTTACGCGACCTGTCTTGTGACAGGTTCTCTTCCCTCTAAGGCTGGTACAGCGATAACTGGTGGCAGCTCAACTGTATCAGTAGATATGTTTGGAGTGAATAGTTTTTGCAAGAGGTTAACGAAAAGAGTACCTTTTTCAGCATCAATTCTTGACCAGTCTCCATTCGAACCTTGCAATGGAGTCTTATATGTCACCGATTTTTTTAGGCCTCTTGCTGCTCGCCATATCGAATAGTCTATTTGTGATGTTGCGTCGAGTTCATTTCGCAGCCCTTCTCTTGAAATTGTTATTTTTTCAGACAAAGGCCGCTTTTCATCTACAGAATAAATTTTATTATATCTCACCTGAAGATTGCCAGAACTAGCACCAAGTGTAATTCATAATTTGTCAGTACACTTTTTTACTTCCCTTTTTCAAAGCGAATTAGGGCGAGTCTATTTGGCATAAATATGCCTTTATTAGCACTTCGAGCACCTTGCTCAAGGATTGCCACAAACATCCTAATATGTAGATTCATCTATGACTGCAGGTGTTTTCAACGGTGTATTTTCCGTGCAATGTCCACGCAGATAAATTTTCACGGGGGCGTGATGAACATTTATGTGAGAAGAGTAAGTGAGTGATCTGAAGATAAATCTAAACATCCTTCAACTTGAATAATTTCGCTGAGCACTCCTTTTACACTCCAAAATCATTAACATAAAGGATTTTTTGTCGAGCCAGTATGTTGGGTATCCACTTGAAACTACATTCAAATCCATTTTTAAAATTGCGTCAAACAAAATACGACCCTTCGGTGTAATGGGACGAGATCTCCAGAATATATGCTTCGCATTGTAGTCGCCAGCTGCCAGAGAACGTGATCCTAATGATTTATAAAACGTACTATGTATATGCACAGAAAAAATTATGATACCTTTTTTTTAAACAAAAATATTTTTGAAACTGATTTTAAATCTTTATTATTGTCTCTATTTAGTTTAATAAATAATTTTGTTTGACTTATTATTTAATTTCATTTACCTACCTCCAATGTTGGCAACCTGATACAATTATGAAATTCTTTGATTTATTTTTTTTTATTTCTCTAAAACATTTTTTGATTGAAACAATTTGTTTATTGAAAAAATCAGAAATTTTTTTTAAACAAATTATTACAAATTTTTGCATTTGAATTTACAAATTTCTTTATAGGACCTAAATTGAACAAATTTACATTTGATTTAGGGAATTTGGTATTTGAAGTGAAAAATTAGTGTTTTCTGTGTGTGACCTTCTCCGAGAAAAACTCATTTCATCTTATTCTACACCCTTTTAGGTATCAGAATCCACTCTTAAGTCAAAGCTCGTTTTTTGACACACTAGGTCCCTTTTCTCGGAGAAGGTCACATATGGACTTTCTGTAGTTGAAAACCTTTTTAGTAAAATTTTCGACACAGATATTTGTTACTTGAAGATAATCTTTACCAAGTTCACCCACTAAATAGAGTTTTAGACGGAATTTGCTTAGTATTGCCGAGCCACCACAATCTCTAACTCGCGGTCCTCGGTGTCGAACAAATTATATTCATTAATTTGAAGAGTTCCAAGATGCCAAATGAGCTTCTGAGATAAGCACGACTTCAACTTGTTTATATATCATGAAATATTCTAGTTCGTTTTTATATTGATGGAAGCATTTTACGTTTCAGAAATAAATAAAAAATTATTTGGTGGAGACCAACTTAAAACTGATTTGCATGCAAGCAGCCATTACAATGCATTGTTGCGTTTTCGCAAATAGTGATTTTTAATAGGTTATAGGGAATAAATGGGATTATATTTTCGTTTATGGCGCTTTGATAAACGTTTTTTAATGCTTTCGCAGCCTAAATTCAAGACCAAAAATAAATATTTTTTTGTTTAAAAATATTTTATGGCGTTTTTGGAAAAACATTTTTTTGGACTGTTTTTTAAAAGCGTCTAGAACTTAATGAAACAATAGAGGTGTTTAATATTTTTAAATTTTTAAACTAACGGTAGAAAAACTAAATAATTCAAATCATATAGTTTTCGTCCTTATTATTGTAGTCAAAGCGACCTTATTAGACAATATATTTACATACAATTCCAACAATATTTTTCTTAGTTCTAGCACAATTCTATAAGTGACCATAGTTCAACACTGATTTTTTAACATAAGTAATTTTTTTCTTAAGACTGAATGGTACAAACATAACGAAAAGAAAATATTATACATCTAATAGATTAATGTAGCACCATAAATATGCATTTAATAATTTAAATTATATATAATTTCTTACATCTTTTACTTCTCTCCAAATAACTTTGCTAAATATACATATGTGAAAAGTAGAGCTCAAGGATATTAAGTGATTAACTTTAACTGAACACGCTCATTACTACCAATGTTAGAACATTTGCACATTCAGTTTAACTGAAATATTGTATCTCATTTTGCACTTTTAAGAAACATAAATATATACATAAGTCAAACTACATTTTTACGTGGTTTAAAGCAAATATGTAATAAAGAGAAAATTCCAAATAATCATGGCTTACGAAGATGAATACGCATATATACATACCTATATACATACATACATAAGTATAATAAAAAACATTATAATAAAAACAACAAAGAAAACAACTAACCTGGTAATCCATTGAATTGCCATAACCCATATGATTACAGGAGCACGAACATTGTTTGATATGTTCCTCAAGTTCATCGTCTATAATCAAAGGTGAAGAGGTATTCAACACATTGCAGTCTAGTAAATGATGAAGGTGTTGAGCCTGCACATGTTGTGTATGATATGCTCGATTCTGTAAATGTTGCTGATGATGCTGTAGATGATGATGAAGTTCCCTAGAACACATTTGTTTACAATCTTGATTATGTTGTTGCTGTCGTTGTTGACTCAAATCACCGGTTGTGTTATTACTATAAGGCAGTGTCAATTGTGCAGTAGGTTTTAGAAGCTTTTTGTTTGACAAACCAGATGTTTTAACTGACTTCAGTATTGCTGTTGTTTCTTTATTGGAAGTTTTTTTTGTGGCTAACAGAGGATTTGTTACAACTGTAGTGGAGTTTATGTTAAAATCTAGATACGATGAAAGAGGAGCATCAAAAGACAAAGATTTCAATAGCAGTCTATTGTTAACATTACGTGATTGCGATTTCTGATGAGTTTGATGTTGTTGCTCTTCTACAACATCATGTTGTAAGCTTGAATTTCGTTGCAAAGTTTGAGCTCTCAGTAATTTTTCACCAGCAAAGCTTTTGCGCCGTGAGAGCATATTATAAAAAGCTTCGTAAGCAACAGTTTCCTCATTTGAGTTGTCAACAATACCATTTGTACTACCTAAATTATAATGATTTAGAGTAAAATATTTGGGAAAATCTGCCAAGCTATTGTCCATAATGCCGACACTAGTTGCAGCTATATCTGGGGGTGGTGGACTTCCCGGTGTCAATGCAGGTATTAAAGATGGCTGTGTTTTTACAGCCGTTGAAGCAGCAGTTAACATTAAACTCATCATTTCCATAGAATCCGTAGCTAATGGCACTGAACATGAACCAGTTTCGGTATTTGCATCATCATATTCAACTCCTAGTGATGGATTCTGTTTTATATTGTGTGATTCTTTTAAACGTTCGCGTTCTTCTTCCAGGTGCTGAACATTATCAATTGGCTGGGTTTCCTCGGAACCCAATTCATCTGATGTATTTGACTCTAACTCTGCAGCTATGCCCTTTCTTTGCTGCAATTTTTGTTGATGTTGCTGTGTTATCGAATTAGCCGTTGAGTGTATGCCATATTTCCAATAGGTTTTGTTGGTGCCTACTATGCGTTGCAAAGTTCGATTTTTATTTAAGTCCTCATGCTTTCGTTCCTGTTTTTGTTTCTCCAATTGCTGTAAAGTCTTAAAGGCTTTTCTTACTTGTGGCTGGGAGTGATGTAAAGTATTGCAGCGCCTTACAGGTGGTGGTGTGTATAGAGGTGAAGGTGAGCCATAACGACTAGGTGAGTTTGAGCCACTAGATTTCTTGGTCTTTTTTAAACCTCCACCCCCACTCAAACGGTTTGTTAGTGAATGTGCTGATAAGGATAAAGCTTTTGTAAATTTAAGTCTTCCTCCACCACTGTCACTTGATTTTATCTTATTTTTAAGCAAGTATTGATGATTGTGATGTTCATTGATAGTTGGCAGTTTTAGTAAATGTTGTGCCTGCAATTGCATATAGTTTTTAGAGTTGCATGTCGCTGTATTTGCTGTATTTTGAGGGCTTCTTTGGTGCTCCGTTAATGCGGAATTTATTAAATGTTGTGCATTTATTTGTTTTGCTTGGGCTGGTGGTGAAGGGGGCTCGAAAAGGGATTTTTGTGATAAAGCTAAAAATTCTTTTTGTTCCTCTTCTTCGAGTGCTTTAAGGGCACGTAGATCCCATTCACCGGATGTCATTAAAGAAACTTTTTATTTACTTCACTTTTTTATTTAAGAGTTGGTTGTATATATTTTATTTGTTATATCTTCGTTAGTTATAATCAAAGTATATTAATAAAAGTATATTAAAATGCATTAATTAAATATACATACTTCGATTTTAATTATTTATCTATCACTTATTTCATATATTTGCTGTTGACTTTTCTAAAAAATTGAAGTTGTGTGTTCTAAAAAATATTAAATTATTTGACATTCCGCAATCAAAGGTTGGAAGTTACTGTTGTCACCCCGATTTTCGAAAATCGAGTTTTCAGCATATCTCGACGTTTTGAGGTCATGGGTATCAATTTTGACTATTTTTACGTTCATATCCGTATATACGTATGTGTGTGAGTCTGTGTATGTGTGCATGTACCCTGAAGAAAGCCAGGGGCTAAGTGTCTCCAAGTCAGCACCTTTTTCGACAAGTTTGGTGACTTTTCGGTGACATTGTCAACGAATCGTGTACACTTTTTATATTGTTTTTAATGAAAAGAGAAGATTTTGACAGCTAGAAAACGATTTTTTATTGTATCATTTTGTTGTGTTGAAAATATATACGGCTGTACGGAAAACTAAAAATTTTCAGAAAAAATCTAATTAAATTGCCTTAGCTAGTAAAAAGCCTGCAGGAAATGCGAATAGTGAAATTATAGTGATTTACTATTGACATTGTGAGTAGTACTACTGACCAAGTGTACCCCAGCCAATGCACATTAGGTCAAACGACACATTTTTCTGTGCGAAAGTCCAAAAATCAACTTCCAGTTTTACTATTGTTGTTGTTGTTGTTTTTTAATTCTAAAGACTTCAGAATAAAACAAAGTGATTTTTTTTTGACTAAATATAAATAACCGTTATACAGCAGCGTGTCGAAGTCAACTGATTAAATTTTTTATATAATTGTGTTCCTAAGTTAAGTAGTGCGTGGTCAACTTTAAGTGCGTATATCTCGGACTGTGTTTGTGGTAATTTATTAGAGTAAAATGGAAAAGAAAGAGCCAAGTAAGTAGATATATTTTTAATTTTAACTGTTTTATATATATGTCGCTATACTTAATAAATAACTCATTAGCGTAAACATCTATAAATAGTTAAATTTTTATAAAATTTTTATATTCTGAAAGCTTTTAAAAAAATATACACCATTTCTCCACTCTCAAATAGCACAAAATAATTAGAATATTATCTAGTGAGTTATTTGGTATTTATCAAAAATTGAGATTTTTTGCGTTTTGCGAGTAATGCCTCTTTTTGTTAGGTAACCTCTGTATAAAAAAGATTGATCTTTTTGAAGTATGGCGAAAGGAAAGTACAAAAAAACAAAAAGTTGATGCCGTTTTGAAACACGTATATGACAAACTTGAAAGCTCGTCGATTTCTGATGAAATTGTGAAACAAATTACCAAAAAAATTAATTTGTTCTGCGTAAAACTAGAACAAAAGTGGAAAAAGTGTCATAGAAAGACAAATGTATTCAAAAGCCAAAACCAGGCATGGCTAAATGCTGAATTAAACATTGTGGTAGATGGCATTTTAGAAAAGGCAACAAGTGGCGCTGTTGGACGTCCTCGTGTACCATTCAGCGAAAAATCGGAATTTGGAAAAAGAAAAGAAGCGGCAGAGCTTTCAAATGCGAAAGCTGATACAATTCTTCTCGTTCGTGCAGCAGCAACATCAGCACATAAAGAAGGTGATACCGATTTGGCTGCAATACTAAAAGAAAGTATTCAAAGTCCAACAAGACCATCAAAAATGCGTAAAATTTGTGATGAGCATCCTAAGAAGCCAATTCCATTTAATGCGGATGAGGCTTTAGCCTTCCTCCTTGAACATAATTTGTCTAAAGAGCAGTATAATGCAATACGCCAGGAAAGCAAATTAAGGAATTGTGGTATATATCCTCATTATAGTATATTAAGTGCCGCGAAAATGAAATGCCGTCCTGAGGGTACAAAAGCAGCAGAGAACCTTGTGAATGTTCCTCTTCAATCTATTCTATCGCATACAGCAGAAAGAATTGTACAAATGCAAAAAGAAGTTTTTATTGCTGAAATGGAAGAGGAGAAGACGGAGTTTTTAAGCACAGAACTAATATTTAGTTACGGCTTTGATAGTAGTACTGGTCAAGCCCAGTTTAAGCAAGCATTTAGTGAACAAAGTTTGTCAAGTAGCTGTGACGCGTCCCTTTTTTCTACCACAGTTATTCCCTTAAGATTAGCGCTACAATCGGGAAACCCAATCTGGAATAATCGCACACCGCCGTCTGTAAGATTTTGTCGTCCTATTAAACTGGAGTTCACAAAAGAAACGAAAGAAGTGGTTTTAAAGGAAAATATGGACCTACAAAAAGAAATTGACAATTTAAGAAACTTGCAAGTATCACTTGGTGATGGAAAATTCGTCGAAGTAACATTCAAATTATTTTTGACATTAATTGATGGAAAAATTTTGAACATTTTAACCGGAAACAAATCAAACCAGGCTTGCCCTATTTGTTATGCTACACCAAAACACTTTATGAACACGTTTGATTATAAAAGTGAAATATTCCGTGCAAAAGAAGAAAACCTAAAGTTTGGGCTTAGCCCACTTCATTGCTGGATAAGAGTTTTTGAGTTTCTTTTACATATAGGATACAAATGTAAGGTGCAAAAGTGGCAAATACGAGGAGCTGACAAGTCAATTGTATTGAAAAGGAAAACTGATATGCAAAACGATTTTTGGAAAAAACTTGGACTTCGCGTGGATATGCCCAGAATAGGTGGCTCAGGATCTACTAACGACGGAAACACTGCTCGCCGAGCTTTCGCTGAACATAAAATTTTTTCAGAAATAACTGGTGTAGATAAGGATATGATATTTAGGTTCAAAATAATACTGATTTGTTTATCCTGTCAGTTCGAAATAAATTTAGAGAAATTTGAATTATATTGTTTTGAAACAGCAAAAGTTTTTCAGGAGCCATATCCCTGGTTGCCAATGACTTATACGGTTCATAAAATGTTAATTCACTCAAAGCAAATAATAGAAAATGCTCCACTTCCAATAAGATTTTTTGGAGAAGGAGCTGCTGAATCTCGTCATAAAATACACAAAGCCGATCGCTTACATCACGCACGTAGAAACACCCGCTTCAATAACCTACTAGATGTATTTAATAGAGCCATGGATACTTCAGATCCATTAATTTCCACAACATTTTTAAACAGACGCATTCAAAAAAGAACACGTTCCACGTTACCACCTGAAGCAATTGAACTATTATGTTGCAGCGAACCAACAGAAGAACTTCACCATAACGAACAAGACGACGAAATTAATGAAAGTGAAGAAGCCTCCTTTGAATTAATTTTACAAAATGAATTGGATATAAACAATTAATAAATATTTTAGTATTAAAAAACAAATTAACTAATTCTATACACTGTGTTTAAATTAATGGGTGCTAGAGGGTTAATTTTTGGTCACTTATGGGCTAAATTCCATTTTTTTATTGGAACCATCCATAATTATATAATCCATATAATAACTGTTTCGATTACTCTTATAATGTAGTCGTAATTAATTTTGCACAGAAAAAGTAGTCATTTGACCTAATGTGCAATGTACTAATCTATTGACATTTAACATTAGCTTGTCAATGAAAATCCACCACTAGACTGTAGCACTACTGACTAAGTAGTTCTTTTACGACCATATGGAGACATTTGAACCAAATATTCACTAGTACATTTAAGTGACCCTCGTCTACAATTTTATAATGGTTGGGGCAATACACTTAAGCACATATATATTTATTTAACATTATTTTTTATATAAAAAAATAAAATAAACTATTTTTAAATTATTTAGGCCGAACTATTTCTGAAATTTATATACCTTTTCTGTTATAGCTAAAAATATATCAATTGAAATTAAAATATTTTTATTCGAAATTAAAAAATTTCAATTCAGTTTAAAAAATATAAATTCAGTATAAAAATATATCAATTGGAATTCAAAAATATCAATTGAAATTCAAAAATCCTATTTGGAACTCAAAAATTCCCTTAGAAATTCAAAAAATTGAAAAACATATATATATTATCAGTTAAAAAACTTTATTATTCTACTAAAAACATTTGATTAAGTTGCAGCATTCAATCAGAAGCGGCAGCGGCTAGCTGCCGATCCGCTTGCAACTCTGCTATTTACCGCACAGAATAATAAAAAAAAGAAAACAAACTATTGACGCTTTTAATTAATATGATTACTTCGAACGCTTTTGCTTTGTGAATCTAAATTGATTGTTAGGCTAAGGTTCGTAACGTTACATTCAGAAAGAATTGGGTATGATTAATATTCCAAGGAACAAGGGAAAAATTAACTTCAACTTAATTTTTCAACGTACACAGCAGAACAGAGTAGCGCCACTTTCGGAAGCCGCACACTTCCATCGTCAGTGCTCACGTGTATAGGTATCAGATGTTAGACATGTCGGCAAAAATGTTTCCTGGGTATATTCATGCATTTGGGCAAAAACGAAAATTTTCGACACGAAAACACGGTTTGGGATTTTTAATTTAATTAAAATTGACACATATCTTCTACTTCTGTGTGCGCATAACATGAAGAAAAATTATTTCGATACCTCTTATGGTTTCTATTTTATAGGCTTTTGAGCTTGGGCATCTCGGACATTTTTGAGAAAAGTTCGTCATATTGAAGATTGAATAACTTTATAAAACGTCTTCGGATATAAATAAAATTAATGGCGATCAAAATGTTTTAGTCACCTCTTAACGAGTATTGATTAAAAAGGAAATGGCTTCCTGCTGCAAGAGCGTCCAAAATGCCAAAGTATCCTTTATCCTTAAATATCCTTAAAATGGTATTTTAGTTTTCTTTATTTTTTTTTTTGTAGAATGTAACTAACTGACATGTCTTTATTGTGTACAATTTGCAAGATGGGATGAAAACAAACTCAAAATTTATAGTTGTTTCTTTATGATAACTTGATAATTTCTATGAAAATTTTATGAGCAATAATAATAAAAACAACTATTTGAATACATTAGGTTTTTTTGGGAATAAGCAATTTTGAATGTCATCAGATTTTATTAATTTAAATATCATTTAAAAAATTCAAGCTCACTGTTAGCAAATCCAAGACAAGGATATCACAAATGAAAAAAGTTTTTGTTTCTTATATATCTTAAAAAGTATTTTTTATTTTTTTTAGCATAACGCAAACTAACCTATCGCCATTGTATAAAAGTAACAAATCGAGATTTAACGAAGTATTACGGCTACGGTTGCTTTTATTATTATTGCTTATACAATTTTCATAGAAATGATGATAACTCATAAACAAACAACTGTAAGTTTTGAAGCTGTTTTCATCCCATTTTGAACCTTTTACACAACAAAGACATATCAGTTGGCTACATTCTGTAAAAAATTAACAAAACTAATATACCATTTCTCTGCATATTTAAGGATAATGGATAATTTGGCATTTTAGAGGCACTTATAGCAGGAAGCTTTTGAAGAATATCAAATATATTTATAAAGTTATTCAATCTTCAATATGATGAACTTTTTTCAAAAATCGCCGAGATTTCCAAGTTTAGAGGCCTATAAAATAGAAGCCATAAGAGGTATCGAAATAATTTTTGGCCACGTTACGGGCACACTATAGTATTTCATATAGTATTTTTATTTAATTTTTACCCATTTATTTATAAGATTTTTTTAAAAACAATAAAATGATATTCCCAAGCCAGCCTATAGCCTACACTAGGGCATTTCAGAAGTATATTTTCACTGCCAGAGGTTGTAATGTAAGTGATGTTAGCTGACACATTTTCACCAAACATTAGCAAATTATGATCTACCTCAAAAAAGTTAAAATTATTATAGGCCTTCCCTAAAATAAAAATGTTTACATTTATTATAAGCATTTGTAAAATTTTAAAAACTCTATGGTGGATGCGAAACGTCTCTGTATTTGACGATCAGTGTAATATATTGTAATATATATTTTACTACGTTTTTATTAACTCGCTTTGATGTATGTCTCTGTGTTCTGGTTGAATTTTGTATTAAGCTTAAAGTAACTTCCTGATGAGCTACGTACACCAAATTTTGCACCAGCATTGAGTTCCCGAGGATGCTGCCTCGAGGAACTCCGGCTTCAATCGGCTGTGGAGGGCTTAAAAACTAACCTTCCTTAACAACAGATTTTCGCTCAGTTAAGTAGCTTTCTAACAGCTTAAGGGTGTTTGCGGGTAGGTTTTGCTTTAGTTTGCGTATTAAACCTTCGTGCCATACTTTATCAAATGCCTGAGAAATATCGATAAAGAGCTCAGAACAATATTTCTTTTCCTCGTAGGTTTTTCTCACCACATTTACGAGTCTATGTGTTTGTTCAATCCTGCTGTGTTGCCTCCTAAAACCGAATTGGTGGTCTGGAATACATCCAGTGGCATTCAGTATAGGTGTTAGCTTACTCATAAGTGGTTTTCAAATAGTTTTGACATGTTACCATTTTAGGCCTTTTGGGCCTAATAGCCTTTTAGGCCTATAGGATTCCAACTTCGTATGATCTTTGCCTGGCTTATTTATCATGGTAATCAGCGAAACCTTCCATTCTGCGGGATAGTATTTGAGGCGCAAAATACCATTGAAAATAAATAAATTTTCCTTTTAGCACTAATAAGTAGCTCTAAGAGCATTTTGAACCTCAAGGCAACATCTGGGATAGCGACGACTGGTGGCAGCGCAACTATAGTATCAGACGTATTTGGAGTAAATACTTTCTGCAAGAGGTTTATAAACAGAGTACCTTTTTCAGCGTCAGTTCTTGCCCAATCTCCATTCGAAGCTCGCAATGGAGGCTAATATATCACTGGTCTTTTGCTTCCTCGAGCTGCTCTCCATAGCGAGTAGTCTGTTTGAGGTGTTGCTTCAAGCCCATTCAGAAACTTTTGAAGAGAAGCAGTTTTTTAATATTCTAGTAGAGTTTTCAGCTGTTTAGTACATTCCTTCAGCCTAGATTTTAGCTGTGGGAACCTGAAGCGTTGCCATTCTCTACGAATTCTTCTTTTTTCGGATAAAAGCCATTCTACATCTGCTGAATAAATTTAATTATATCTCACCTGAAGATTTGTAGTAGTAGCATTTAGAGCAGCTTGCTTAAGGTTTGCCTCAAAAATTCTAATAGAGTCATCTATATCAGCAAGCGTTTTTAATGGAATATTTTCTGTGCAATAACCACTCAAATATTTTTTGTATTTCAACCAATTAATATGTTTTGTTGTTATCGTTAAATCACGAGTGGGTGAAGAAGTTTTATGTGATTAAATAGTGACAATAGTTGGTGAGTGATCTGAAGACAAAAATAAAGGTGCTTCAACTTGGATCATTTCGCTGGGCACATCCCTTATAACTCCAAAATCAATATCATCTGGTATTTTTGGGCGATATGCTAGCCAGCAAGTGGGCTGCCCACTTGCCAACCCAACTGAAGTAAAATATCTTGGTGCTCATCTAGATCATCATCTAATATGTAAGTGCCACATAGATGCAACGGTCACCCAAATGAAATTAAAATCAGTTGAAATGAATTGGCTCATGGAAAGAACTCTACTCCAAGCCTAGATTGTAAACTTCTTCTAAACAACTCCATTCTAAAGAAGACGAATATGGTCCGTCGGTATCCAGTTATGAGGCACTGCCTCAAATGTAGAAAAAATTCAAAGGCGACATAATAAAATACTTCGTACGATTACAGCAGCCCCATGGTATGTTTGAAACAAACGAATTCATAAAGATTTACAGCCTAACCCACGATATCGACCGCTATCGCTCGCTTGAGTTTTACACGACAAACAGCTGATTTGCGGCCCAGTAAAAATTCTCAGCACGACAAGTCGATCGATAATGCAAGCAATCGACAAAGTAAGAGTTTTCATTCAAATTTGGTACGCACTAAGAAAAGTCATGCGACGACAAATGTCAAAATCAGTCACTTTGTTGTTGATGTCGACAAATAAAGAACTAAAACAATAAATGGCTTAAATTTTATTAATTATTAATAATAATAAAATAAAGTTAAATAATAATAATAATAATAAAACAATACATAATAACAAAATAAACTTTAAAAAATAGTGTTAGAAGTTTTGTAGCCGAAAATAATGAAGCTGGAGTTTGGTTTGACTTGATTGAAGGTGGGCCAGCATTCGTATAAAGCATCTTCCCTATGCTCTGTAAGAGCTTGTAAATAATCCGTTAATTTGTTCTACATCAAAGCTACACGCTCGTGCGAACAGTTTATAAATCAGGAACACTTGTTGTTATATCCTAATCTTCAGGACAATAGGCCTCGACACATTCCAATAGATCCCAGAGTTATTTTCGTGGAGTCAATAGTCCCTTAATTGTACGCAAACCATGACCCAAAACATGTTCAATAACAATAAAGAATTGTTGCAAAAGCAAATGATCAGAACCCAACATATGTACGTCCATAGCGCACCGATTTTTCGGCTAATTCTTTTACCACCAATTAACAAATATTTATCAAATTACTACGTTCAATTTCAGCGGGATCGCAAGCGTGTTTTTTCTTTTTGTCAGGTTTGGTTAATTGGAAGGTTGAAGCTGATGATGCTTCCGAAGTGGCGCCAATGGGCAGCTTGTACCTAAAACAGCACCAGGTACTGCTGAAGCAGCGTTTGAGACAATGAAACCTAGATGATAGGGATTCTGTGCATCGAAATGTGTCGCGTAGCCGTTTTTAACTAAAATATGTTTGTAAATCACATAAAAAAATGTTTTTTTAAATATGTAGTGCGAATATAAAAATATTTGTTTATTGTGTCACAATTTGAAACATTCACTTATGCATACATACATATGTCTTTTGTTTACAATTTTAGTAGCTTTAATTAGCATAGAGTTGCATTCATCATGGAACACTTTTCACATTTCAGCGCTTTTTGTTTTCAAATTGGTGTTCTATTTGTGAAATTTTTGATGTGGCAATATGCTATTTTGACAATTAGTAAATGCATTACGTGAACAACGTTAAGCTTGACGACCGACAAGTCGATAGTTAGTGGGTCGCTCAAACGATCTACAATGAGTGACTTGTCGTTAGTCGATCGAGTTGTCGATCGATATCTTGGGTTAGACTGTTAGAATAAAAAATTTCACTGTTATTATAATATTTTTATTTCACTAGATTTTATTTTTCTTAACTAAGGTCTCCACTAAGCAGGTTTTATATTCGCAATTGTCAAATTTGGTGTAAAAAACGTAGTGTTTGTTAAGTATTTTCCATGCGGAACTTTTTACTTGTGCACATAAAAATTGCTCAGCTGCAGAAAATCGTTAAGCATTTTTTTATCATTCACAAACAAAAACAGTTTCAATATATTTTTGTTTTATCTCTGCGGCTTTTTATTTCGTACACATATTAGTTTTCTAAAAGAAATATTTTCCTTTTTCAGCAGAGCTATTTTGTTTTAAACTTAGTTGTTATTTAATATCGATTTTTAGAATTACTTCAATATTGTGGGATTTATATATTATTTTAGTTCATTTAATAATTTCGTTACACATAATTTTCAGAGAATTAAAAAAAATTTTTTGTTTTATTTTAAGCATATGATATTTGTCATTTCCTCAATGATGATAAATCGCTTATGGCGTTTACTTTTCTACAAAAAAATTTTGCATTATTTGCACTTTTTAATGAAAATTTTCAACATAATAATTTTTCGAGGAAGTGAATTTATTAGAAATTATTATATCAGTAACATCCCTTATGAAGGTAAAGTTGTGCTTTAAAGGAATTGTAAATAGCGATTTTTTTAATGAAAAGTAAAAACACGTTACTTTTGTTTTGAGAAAAGAAAACGTCACCAGTGTTAATTAACGTTACACTTTGCACATGCAGCCTTTTTAACGAACCAAGCGTATCAGTAATATTATGAAAAATCATACGCTCCTTGAAAAACTTTTCACAATTATATTAGTATTAATTTTTTCACTAATTTCTATAAATATGAATTTAATTCCTTTCTTTTAATTAATTACTTACACTTAATAATTTTTATTTGAAATTTAGTTACCATTTAAAATTTTTTAGAACTGAGCTAAATTAAAATATTTTTTTTATGTATTATTAAACTTAGTTCGACTTTAGTCAAACAGTACAGATTAACTTTGAGCACATTTTTTTATAATAATTTTAATTACATATTTAGTAAAATTAACCCATAACTATGCACGTGCTTAACAGTTGCTTGATATATAAGCAGCTTTTTTTTTAAATATTCCATAACATGTGTATCTTTTCAAACTGAAAACTAAAAAAAGATTTTCCTGTAATTTAAATTTAAAATACCGTCTTAATGAAAACATCAACAAAGTGCCATAAACAAAACTAAACGGCACAAACGAAATAACACTTCTAAACAATCAACAGTTTTGAAGTCAACAAAAAGGCAAATACAATTTTACCCCTTGTGGCCTTGGAAATATTATAAAGATACGAAGGAGCAACAAATGCACAAACAAAAACACATTCACACAATTTCAGCACACGCACATAATACACAAGTTAGAAGGAAAACAAAAAAAAAACCAAACGAATTTAATAACATATCATGCCGTTATTGTACATCCGCTTGCACATGTATACATATATGAATGCAAATGTATGTATATTTGCACTAACACAGACAAGGCTAATCATATCACGTAATACAATTCAACATAACTTTTTCTTTATTGAGTAGGTTAGTAGTAAATATCGAATCGAATAGTGCTTGCGTTGTTGATGCTTTCAAACTTCCATTTTCTTAATTCAACAATAGAACTCGTATCAACACGTTATGTTATACATACATTAAAGTGTACGTACTCGAAAAGCAACAATCATAATCAATTTAGTTTTTCTTTTCTTTTATTTATTTTGTTTACGATAGCTTAAGACCGAATCGTTATTGCTTATGACCGATATGCAGCATAAAAATGTTTTAACTGAATTCTAACCTACACCAGCATAAGTTTTTATACCTTTATCTTGTTCTTCTTGTTATTCGTTCTTTACATTTACTTCTTGCAACCCATACCTAAAGCTATGTTAACTAACATGTTTATTTTATTATGTGGCATATCCTGTTAAATTATCATCCACATTTGTGTTAAATTGCTCTGTCAAGTTTAAAGTTATCTATAAATAATTAGATGTATACTGTTAGCAATTGTATATCTTTAACCACACGTGTACAAATAAATGTATGCATAAGTTTGTGTTTCTATTTATTATTTTCACAATGTAAGAATTTATATTTATAACTGAGACATCCGTATGTATATGTACCCGCATTGGTTGAACTAAATTTCCGAATCGCCTTAAGATCAATGTGGGTAGTCAATGTTTAAACAAATTTTTTGTTTAAAATCTATACAATCGCTCCATAAAAGGCTGTCATATAACCTCTACTTTTGAGGTTTTTAATATTCCTATTTTATGTTGCTGTTGCTAGAGTTTTTTCTCTGGACTTTTTCATTTCCCGGGAAAGCGGGACTGATTTCTTAATATTCCGGAAGTTCTCATCCAATAGAAAACGATACAAAATATCACTTCATTTAACCCTTAAATGCCTAAATTTTAAATACGAATTATGCTGCGGCAATAATTTTTGTTCTGTAATATTTTTCTGCTAAAAATTATGAATTTGAGTTCCAATTGCTAAACAAAAGCTCTTGGATCAAAACCAGGAAGATCGCCTGTAACGGTCTTAGTGGCTTAGGGAATTTTTTTTTTCAGAAATATATAAAAAAAAATAATGCTTATTTGGAAGAGTATCAGTTTTATATGTTATATAACTAAATGGTATTCTGTAAAACAGTTTTTAGTCTTTGAAAAACAAAACTTGTGTATCCGATTTTTTACACACTTTACAAGATTTTTTTAACCCCATTGTAGACAATGATCTATCTTGTCAAGCCTTATACTAGCCATAGGATGAATAGCCTTTTTCCAAATAAAGGAGCCTCCGGTTGGCTCTTCGGCGGATGAAGGGCAACCTGCGAATCGTATTTCAATAGAAGCACTGAGTTCGTTTGCAATTCTCCTGCAAAATTCATGCGTTACCATTTCATTTTAATCAGAATTTTGTGGGTTTTCGACGTTAAGTCTGCAATTTAGGACAAATGCATTTGTTATGGCCATATCGAGAAGATGGTAAAATATCCTGGCTGCCATATCTTTTGTATTGATTTTAAGTCCATATAGAGACCATTAGGCATACGCCGCACATGTGCACATTGTATTCATGGATAATCTGCGGGCAATCAATATGATGATAGGATTTTTGCTTCCGATCATAATGGGTAATTTTAGTTAGCTGACTGACTGTCAACACGTGGAGGAAAATGCAGAGATTGCGATAAGCAGAAAAAATTTTAGCTTTTTTCATAGAATGATGGACTCAGTTGAGAATGATGATGACTTTGAAGATTTGATGACAGCATAGAAGATCCAGATTATCATTGTGATAAACTCCAATCGGAAGATAATGCTATGATAACCGATTGCTCGGAATTATTAGATTCTTATGAGAGCACGTGGCACTTATAGCCTTGTTACTGTTAGAGCAAATTGGATTCCCAATTTTAAAGTACCAACTGACAAAAGCAATAAACTGAAGAAAGTACCGAGAGATTATTCAACTGAGTTTGTTTGAATTTGTATGGGTTCATCATCACCCCAGTTTTATGGAAAACCACAAAATATATCAAACTCTGTTCAATGTATGTTTTCACTAATCCTTTCCAAAGAAGCACTGCACTCTGGTTGAACACAGTTTGATATTTTTTGTACATTTCCATAAAATCATAAGAATCTAATAGTTTTAAACAATTAGTTATCATGACATTATCTTCCGGTTTGAATTCATCACAATGATAATCTCGATATTCTATGATGTCATCAATATCTTCAAAGTCATCATCATCCTCAACTGAGTCCATTATAGCAGCAACTTTTTCATCCCTCAATGAAAAAAGCTTGAATTTTTTCTGCTTATCGCAGATATATTTTTACTCCACCTGTTGACATCTTTTAGAGCTATTTTTCCTCTTTTACTCCGATAAAAGACGTTATACTAAATTTTTTTCAACTTAGTCACTATGACCGTCTGCAGACGATGTTCGCAGAAAGCTTAATTCGAATAAAATTTTTTTTCAAGTATTAAACTAGAAATAAATTATCAAAATAAACCTTTTTAATATTTTCCAAAAAAAAATTAGCAAGGCTGTTGAGTGGCTGTTGCAAAAATCGCAACTAATTTGTTTTGTATTTTTTCACTAAAAATATTATTGTAACGGCTATTTCTACCATACTAATTATCGAAACACGTTCAAACCATTTGCTAGATAATTGTTTTTGTTGATGACCGTTTGTAGACGGTCTTATTTGTTTAAGGGTTAATTTATCTGAATGGAAAACAAATAGCAATTCATGAGATCTATTAAATAAATTTATGAATGCATTAAATTTTAGTAAAAAATGATTAAATTTGAGGTCTTCAGCCGTGCCGCACACTTGGAAAAAGGCCAATCTAGCGGCGCAAAACTCATATCTTCCAAACGAACAGTCTGATCCACAAAAAATGTATGGATGAACTATAGCGAAGCAGGTAGGCTACTAGGTGTGTTAAAAGTTGGGTAGCTATTTTTAATACAGTGAACGCTATATGTTGTTATATAAGCCCAATTTTACCAATAAAAGTCTTTAAGCGTCGGAAAGCTTACACCTTCCAAACTAATAGTCTGATCCACAAAAAACGTATGCCTAGAAACGCTGTAGGCTATAAGGTCTGTAAATAAATTTGCTATTTTTAACATAGTTGGCGCTATATGTTGTTAAATACGACCAATTTTACCAATAAAATTCTTACGTCTTCGGAAAACCCATATCTTTCAAACAAATAGTCTGATCTACAAAAATTTATAGGTGAGCTATAATCAAGGCTGTAGGCTATAAATTTTGTAAAAATTAGACAGCTATTTTTAACACTGTGGGCGCTATATGTTCCTACATAAGACCAATTTTACCGATTAAATTCTTTCGCCTTCGGATAGCTTATAACGTCTAAATTATTAGTCTTATCGGCAAAAAGTGTATGGATGAAATACTTATAGGCAGGATGTAGGCTTTAAGGTCCCTACAATATTAGTCACCTGTTTTAACACAGTTGGCGATATATATTGTTGTATAAAAGCAATTTTACCAATATAATTCTTAAGTTTTTGAAAAACCCATATCTTCCAAACTAATAGTTTGGCCGACAAAAATGTATAGTGCGTTGTAGCCAAGGATGTAGGCTACAAATTCTGTAAAAATTATACAGCTATTTTTAACACTGTGGACACTATATTTTGTTCTGTAAGAACAATTTTACCGATAAAAATCTTTAGTCGTTGGAAAGCTTATATCTTCCAAACTAATAGTGTGATACACAAAAAAAGTATGCCTGGAAAGGCTGTAGGCTATAAGGTTTGTACATAAATTAGCTATTTTTAGCACAAAAAACGCTATATGTTGCTATGTACGACCAATCTTAAAAATTCAAAATGCTCTAAAAATATAATTCAAAGCGAATTAAAATTGAAAAATGTATTAAAAGTTTGTCTTAAAATTGAAAACGACTACTTCTTTATTGTTTTAATTTAATAATAAGTGGTTTCGGAAGCAAATTACAAGAAATCATATAGAAGTACAAGCAACTAGGAAATTTTGAAAAAGATGTATAGTTGGAAAAACCGATGTAATAGTCGCATACCCCTTTCAGACTTAATCCTTATATTGTCCACAAATTACCCTAATTCATAGAAATAAAAAGAATGTTTTTTTATTGCGCGTAACATGGACACAAAATATATATTCAGAATATTTAGACCGTATCTCTTTATTATGCCCACTTAGTGCCGTTTTGGTATCAATCGTTTATGAAGTAGGATTTCTTTAAAAGTTTTATGAAAATATGGGTAAAAAAAAGGAAACAAAAAGATATGTGGGAATACGGATAAAAATCTGAATTTTTTAGAAAATATATGTTCGCTATGTCCACTTTATGTCTGTTATGTTCATCTGTTATTTTCATTTGTTCACAAAATATGGTTTTTGAGTGCTTCTCTTAGAAAAATGTGAAAATAAAATATTTTTTCTTTTATTTACATAATGTGTGCTTACAAAAGAAAGTTGCCTTAATAATATTTAAAAAATCCCGCGATATATTTCTCGAAAAATGTGCGGGATACTGGGTATTTTTTCCCGGGAAATTCCGAATGAGAAACACTCTTACTTTTGCTCTTCTACTTTGAAACAAACTAGTGAAAATTTTACAAAACTTGTCACATTTACTAGTTAAAAGTTTTAGTCTTACTCAGCAAGTTCTGAATTTAATATTCTAGAGCTGTTCATTTTGAGTAACACTAAAACATATTAAAATCGCTTATGTTTGCAATACCGCATCAGTGATTATGACCTCAATACGAAAAGTGTTGATTAAATTAAAAAACTAACTACTTTTCAACCAATCACGAAGCTTCTAGCATTAATGTTAATTAAAAATATTTTTTTTTAATTAAATAGTTCTTGTAAAAAATAGACTACAAAATAGACGCGGCACTGCCCACTTCTGCAAATCACTAGAGCTAATTGTGAGTGCAAAGTTTAAAAATGGTTTAGTGGAAGTACTTAAGAAGAATATGTAGTTTGCATGCGAATGGCTTTGCCAACTTTTCCAACCGTTATATTGTGTTGCACCGCGAATTTAACGTGAGTGGAAGATTATATAGGAATCGGTGAAATAGAAATAGTTGAAAAAGAATATTTACTACGTTTGGCGTGCCATTAACCATTTCTATAACCATAATAAAAACAAATTTACCAATATAATTCTTAAGTTTTTGAAAAACTCATATCTTCCAAACTAATAGTTTGGCCGACAAAAATGTATAGTGCGTTGTAGCAAAGGATGTAGGCTACAAATTCTGTAAAAATTATACAGCTATTTTTAACACTGTGGACACTATATTTTGTTCTGTAAGAACAATTTTACCGATAAAAATCTTTAGTCGTTGGAAAGCTTATATCTTCCAAACTAATAGTGTGATACACAAAAAAAGTATGCCTGGAAAGGCTGTAGGCTATAAGGTTTGTACATAAATTAGCTATTTTTAGCACAAAAAACGCTATATGTTGCTATGTACGACCAATCTTAAAAATTCAAAATGCTCTAAAAATATAATTCAAAGCGAATTAAAATTTAAAAATGTATTAAAAGTTTGTCTTAAAATTGAAAACGACTACTTCTTTATTGTTTTAATTTAATAATAAGTGGTTTCGGAATCAAATTACAAGAAATCATATAGAAGTACAAGCAACTAGGAAGTTTTGAAAAAGATGTATAGTTAGAAAAACCGATGTAATAGTCGCATACCCCTTTCAGACTTAATCCTTATATTGTCCACAAATTACCCTAATTCATAGAAATAAAAAGAATGTTTTTTTTATTGCGCGTAACATGGACACAAAATATATATTCAGAATATTTAGACCGTATCTCTTTATTATGCCCACTTAGTGCCGTTTTGGTATCAATCGTTTATGAAGTAGGATTTCTTTAAAAGTTTTATGAAAATATGGGTAAAAAAAAGGAAACAAAAAGATATGTGGGAATACGGATAAAAATCTGAATTTTTTAGAAAATATATGTTCGCTATGTCCACTTTATGTCTGTTATGTTCATCTGTTATTTTCATTTGTTCACAAAATATGGTTTTTGAGTGCTTCTCTTAGAAAAATGTGAAAATAAAATATTTTTTCTTTTATTTACATAATGTGTGCTTACAAAAGAAAGTTGCCTTAATAATATTTAAAAAATCCCGCGATATATTTCTCGAAAAATGTGCGGGATACTGGGTATTTTTTCCCGGGAAATTCCGAATGAGAAACACTCTTACTTTTGCTCTTCTACTTTGAAACAAACTAGTGAAAATTTTACAAAACTTGTCATATTAACTAGTTAAAAGTTTTAGTCTTACTCAGCAAGTTCTGAATTTAATATTATAGAGCTGTTCTTTTTGAGTACCACTAAAACATATTAAAAACGCTTATGTTTGCAATACCGCATCAGTGATTATGACCTCATTACGAAAAGTGTTGATTAAATTAAAAAACTAGCTACTTTTCAACCAATCACAAAGTTTGTAGCATTAATATTAAATAAAAATATTTTTTTTCCAATTAAATAGTTCTTGCAAAAAATAGACTACAAAACAAGCGCGGCACTGCCAATTTCTGTATTTTCACTAGGCCTAATTGTGAGTGCGAAGTTAAAAAAAACGGTATAGTGGAAGTACTTAAGAAGAATATTTACTTTGCATGGCAATGGCTTTGCCAACTTTTCCAACCGTTATATTGTGTTGCACCGCGAACTTAACGTGAGTGCAAGATTATATAGGAATCGGTTAAATAGAAGTAGTCGAAAAAGAATATTTACTACGTTTGGCGTGCCATTAACCATTTCTATAACCATAATAGTGTATTGTCAGGATAATTGAATGTGTGTGCAAAGTTTTATGAGAATTATTTTGATAGATGGCGCTACATCTCTGGAAGTACATCTTTTCAAATAAAGCAAAATATCCGAAATCGCCTTATAAATAGCGGAATACTGAGGGAACACAGATGAAAAAATGACGAACTGACAACGTTTATCCATTTTTTGAAGTCGATTGGAAATTAATTGAAATTTGTTAAACAAAAAAGTCAATCAATTTTCTTAATGCAATGTCACATACTCTGAAAAACTTATACGATTTTCATACATGTCCGGCCTTGCACCTCACGAGACACAAATTCTTGGGCAGCAATTGACTAGACGATCTATCAGAGCTATCAAAAATTGGCCCTGGTCAGCTGATTAGGTATCTCAATGCTAGTACCTAACACCGGATCCGAGATCTGGATTCGAACCTACATCCCGACTAGAAATTGCCCCAATACATATATTGGGGCCCAGTTGGGAATGCGTGGGGCAAACCCAAAAGGTTTGTCCCATTTGGGATCCGATCGAGAACTTATTAGGATAGCCCATTTGGAAATTAGTGATTTAACATAAGTTCTGCCCAAGTGGGAAACTATTTGGAACTTGTTGGGAAAATCTAACAGAGAACTTAATCGTATTTTTGTTGATTGTCGATAGAGGTAATTTTTTGCTTACGCGATATACTTGTATATAGTATATTTCGATGTGAGCAAGTTGTTGAGAGTTTTTGATATTTTCGCGTCTTTCCGCGTTTTTGGAAATTTAATTTAGCGCAATTTACCAAGCTTTAAAACATTTTAATCGTTGCTTCCAATTTTGGTAAATTCTCGGGAGTTTTCGCGATAGCAGTGACTTTTCCACGCTTTTCTTTCTACAGTTTCAGCCATTTTAAGTCAATTTCAAGGCTTGATACTGCTACTAGCAGTTTTATAAAATTTCTGTCATATTCGGGGTGTACTCGTATGTGTGTGCAATTATATAAGATTTTATACGGTTTTATATGAACTTTTCTATGCATGATATACATACATATGAACGAGTATGTAAGTGTTTATCTATTTTAATCATCAATAAGATCAGTTCTTTTTGTTTTATATCAAGTAAAATTAAATACTTAACTTCAGATTTTGTTTTAGTTTTTTATAAATACAATACTATTTTGAAAATATTGTCAAAATATTATAGTCTATGCATATTGTCAAAATATTATAAAATAAAATTAAATCAAAAATGTTATTTTCTAAAGGAGAAAAAATAAATGTATTGGTAAATATATAAATATGTATGATTACTAAATGAACACGAAATATAAATACATATGTATGTATGTATGTATGTATGTATATAATATATCATTTAATTTTTCAGGAGTCAGATCACAGGATGAAGCATAGCATTCTAAAGGAAGTGGCAACAATTTCAAGCTAAGTTAAAAGGTAAGCATATACTTATGTAGGTAAATATCAACATAGATAGTATATATGTATGTATGCACAAGACGTGTTGAAGGCGTCCTCTAGACATGTATCGTATTTCATATACTTACATACTTATGTACTTTCACAACACCATTAGAAAGCACAATTGGAAAGTAATTTTTTGGACTTGTACAATGTGCAGCACTAATTACTACTAGATTTTGAGTAGATTTTTTTGGAATATAGTAAAAAAAACCAATTAGATATTGCTCGAAATCTCGTATATACTAGATTTCGATGCAGCGTAAATGCACTATAAATAAATTTTTAATATCAATAATTCTAAACTTTCTTTTTTCAGGTTGAAATCGATCACGTGCTCGTTATTTTGAAGATGTTCACCAACATGAATTTATAAGAGGAATTAATCAAATCCAAGATGAACTAGTTTTAAAATTATCGAGCATGTTCTTAAAAGCATTTCGTTTTGAAATCGACAACTTTCACTTTCACTTATTGCAGCTTTTCAGCTAACTTTTCTGTTTCAGATGTTTCATCCGAACTAAGATACAAACATTAATTGTCCGATTAAAAGAACACTGTTCCGTTTTTAAAATTTTGCGATTTCAAAAGAAATTGGTTTTTCGAACATGGCCGTATAAGTATTTTTTCCATTTTGAATGTTCATTGTTTGCCTGTTAAATGTTAAAGACCTGGTTTTTGATGACACCTTAACCAAACACAAAC